>OU898279.1:0-113281 GCA_918026665.1 Diabrotica balteata | reverse complement strand
TGCACATTACTTTTTTAAAATAAATAAATTAATTATTTTTTGGTATTTTATTTATGTCGCAGCTACATTTATTTGGTGTCGAATCTACCTGTAAGTAAAACGGGAATTGGACTGGTGTCGAAAATTGCCATTAAATTTTAGTCGCTACCTGCTCTAGTGTCGAAATTTCCTACGCCCCAAAAATTGACTTATTTTTTCTCTGCCTAATTACTTATCTCTTATGGACCTATGGTTTTTGTCTTTTTAAGAAAGCATTTTAATTTTGGTTATTTAATATTCCACATTTTCTCTTGTAATTTCAAGCTTTTGTACGTAGCATGGACATATTTTGTCCCCAATGTAGAGGCTTTTAAATGTATTTGCTAATATTCAAAAAAATCACCCCAATAATAACATTTTCGGAGTCAGTACAAATATTGCTTTTCTTCGGCCTATTGCGTGATAATGTAAAATTACTGCTTTTTCAGTACTTTTCTTTTTGGAATTTTGGGGTATTAAATATTGTTTCTGTTTGATATACTATGTTCCAAAATAATCTGGTGGTGTTATTAGTATCTTCAAATTCGCTTGAATCACTCTTTTTTTAATATTATATATACATTCTTTAGTACATAAATAATTATGTGTACAGACTTTGAAGCTCCTAATCTGTCATTGGGCCATAGCATGCTAAATAAATTTTAAAGATACATAATGAATGAATGGTCCTCCCTAGGGAGAAAAAGTACGCACTTTGCTCCCTACAATAAGGTCAGGGAAATGTATACTTTGGATTAGACGGTAGGTGGGGAAAATAAATGTTTACCTTCAAGATTAAACAATTTAAAAAATAAACATCTTTATTTATACAATTAACGATAAAAAATACAATATAATGATTTAACTTATTAATTACATTATGTCTGTAATAGTTATTTTTCTTTCGAACTGCGTTTGCTATATCCCTCGTTGTATTGGTACCAAATTGTCCTTTTACGACTTCAGATACTCCCTTGCCTGTAATAACATTTAACATTTTTAAAATCAATACAGAATTTATAAAATACTTCTAAAAGCAAGCTTTAACTATTAGTTATATCTAACAATTCGCTAAAAGTTACATTGAGGTAAACATTTTATTATAAAAACTTTACATAACTTAAGACACACGAGTAACACTAGTTAATCTCCGACAATAAAAATAAAATTCTAGTCGACTTTCTTACTAAGAGAGAGTGCATTATAGGTGCTTTACGTCTTTAATACGGTATATGATGTAACAAAGCAGATAGTTTTTATTAACTTTGTGGTAACAACAAATGTTTGCGATAAAAAAAGCGACAAAGTGTTTTTACAAACCGAATAATTATTCATTTTATTTTCTTTAAGTGCGAATTCCGTAATATTATAGAGAGTTATTGTGAAGAGGTAATTTTACGTCGTCCTTTGAATTGATATAAACCCAACCTGCAGATATTTCTCTCCTTTATTACTGTACTTTATAAAGTCCAGAAAACCTTTTTTATTGCTTTGATGACATCTTCCTCTCTTCCATCTTTTTCTCTATCGTCTTGGATGTATTCGGAGTTGGATTTTTCTTTCTTGCAACCCTATCCCACTTCCTAATTTAGAAGTCCTCTACTCAATAACAATACGTTGGATATATCACGTTTGATTTTAGTCTTAAAACCCTATAATGCCCACCGTTTATTATGTCGCGAGACAGCTGCTACATTTTTTGGCCATCTACTAGTCAGAAAAAAAAGAGTACGTCAAAAAAATAAGACCGGTTACAAGGAAAAAAAAACGTATATTTTGCACATTGCTGTTTAAATAACAACTTCTCTTTTATTTTCATTCTTGAAGTTTTTTATTTCGTTTTGATACTTTAAAAAAAAAAAAAATTGCTTAATATTAAACTTAAAATTTTGAGTATATAATTGGGTTTATGTAATTCTTGCGTGAGCTTTAGGAATGGTAGTGACGCACTTGTATACATCACATTCCATGTGGTCAATATTGTGTAAAAAATCCCTTATTCCTGAGATTATGCTGCCTTAGATTTTTGTATTTTATGGACATCTTCATCATCAACTAGCCTCTAAAACGTCCACTGCTGAAACATTGGCCTCTCGCTTGCTTTTCTACTTAGGTCCGTATTTTGCGCCATCTGGATCCATATTTGTCAGTCACTCCTTTTTATGTCATCTGTCCATCTCGTTGGGGTGGTCGACCTCTAGTTCTGTAAGCTTGTTATTTCCGTGTCTCCATTCTCAAAATTCTTTTTGTCCCACCGGTCATCAACTGATCTTGCTACATGACCTGCCCAGTTTCCATCTTTAGTGTTGTTATCCTTTCAATCACGTCTGCTACTCCTGATCTTTTTTGCGTATACGTAGCATTGGGTATTTTATTCACGTAGGAGTAATCCCTAACATTAATTCTCTCCATTGCTCTTCTCCGCAAATTTGGTAGTATTTACTCACTGTTGTGTTCCTTGTTGCAGCGTTCAGGGTTTTTGCGGCCGTTAGGTCATCACTGGCAAAATACATTAGATTAGGTATACTTATTATCTTTCCAGACACCTTTGGAATCTGTAGACCTCTAAAAATATCCTTCTTCCTGCCAAATGCAGCCCAAGCGAGGTTTATTCTTCTTTCACAGCTCGATTGTTATTCGTTTGTCTCGTCTTATTCTGATCCTCATGGCCCTGATATTTATAGGTGTCTACTGGCCTCATTTCTTTGTCGTCTATTGTGATGTTTTTTGTTGTGGAACTAAATGTTGTCTTTAAAATTGTGGTTTTTGGAAAAATTTATTTTATGACCATCTCTTTTAGGGGCAGTATGGTGTTCTTTGGAGCAGTTTATCGGTGTGCCTGTTTAAAGCTGTCCTCTGCAATAACAGAATCGATTATCATCTGGGCCAAATAAAATTTAAGGTTTATTTAAAAATTTTCCCATCTACAATGATGGGGGCCATGCACCTTTTCGTTTCCAATCTATTGTTTATACAAGCGTTATTCTAGCAAAGTTGTTTTAATAATTTAGGAGACATGTTGTCTCCTTGCCAAACGACCCTATCTTCAATACGAAAAAGTGCCCAGGTATTAAATGACATCCTTTTGTTAAAAAGGTCAAAAAAAGATGAACTAAGAGGGACACTAACAAGAGAGTTACCATACTAAGTTGATCGTGATGGATGAAGTATACCTACATGATGACACCCTCACATATTATTTTTAAAGGTAAGTTTTATTGTAATTTTATGTAATTGTGTCGAGTATAACTCAATTTGCGTTATAATATTTACCTTAAACTGCACCAGGCTATGGGTGATATTTATTTCAGGTTAACCTAGGATAATCGATTCCTTCTAATTATTTAGAGGAAAACCGAAGAACGGATTAAATTTAATACTGAATTTTTAATGGCGAATTAAAAAATTTGAAAAAAACCCGTTTTTTATTTAAAACTCCCATGAAATGATTATTAAGGAACCACTGATGTGAGTATAATCAATAATTTTATCTCAGATAATTTCTGCTTGCACAGTGGAAAATATCTAGGTCCTTCCTAACAACGCTATTAGTTTAGAGTCTTTTGTAATATAAAAACTTGACCGGTTTGAAGCCAGTGGCGTAGAAAAAGTGTTTTTTTAACGTTGTCAAGATGTAGTTTTTTTACTAACAACTATTAATGTTTGTTAAATACATTATGTTATTCCCAGTTATAGTTTGGATGGGAAAGAGGTTACACGTAATAAACAAGCAGGGATAGGTGAAATATTCGATTTTTTAACCATTTCGTAGAAGTTTGACAATTGTAATAGTGTTTCTCTTCAAATCTATTTATTTATATATATTATATATATAATTCTTTGGAGGATAACTTTCCGGGAAAGATGGCGTCTAATACAAGGATCTGCTGGAGATGGTATATGCCAAGTTATGGTGTAGAAACTTTATTCTAAATGTGAAATTTTTCGGTGATATGTTGTCACCTTCATCAGCACCTAAATGGAAAACCTATTTTAGTACAAGTGGTTGGAAATTAACATATAAAACCTACATTGAAAATGTTCAGTTGGTCCTAGAGGTGAAAACACTGTCACAAACATGTTAAAATATTAAAAATATACATTTAAAATTTTGAATAAAAACATTACAGACACAACAGGTATTATTTAAAATACAAAACACAACAAAAATCTAAAAATTACAACCTGTACACAAAAACTGCAACTTCATGTTAAAAGGTTGAATAAGAAGAATTATTCTTCTTTTTTGTTGACATATTTTTCCCTGACTTTCTGTCAATATCCGGGTGACATATGCAAGGAGGTTTAATAATTTTCCGGACGTTAGAACCTCATGGATATGGAAAGAACGAACCCCATGTGAAACACAATCAGCAGGGGAAATGGAGTCTTTTCCTCAAAGTACAGGTAGGATAATCTATGTATGTTATGAATAAGTTGTTCCCTACATTCCTCCAGTTTTGTTAAACTATCTTGTCAAGTTCCTGTTGAAGTAGAAATGAATAAATACAAACTTAGTTTTACAACATCTTTCTGACAGTTCCATAGAGAACTGCAGTTTATGGACTGTAGCACTTTTCTTATGAAGGTTCTCTCTTATTTTGGTTGTCCATCCCTCTTTTGTACTTAGCACTTTTTACTAGTTGAGCAAAACTGTGTCCTGTATTCTTAATATGTTGGCTTCTCTAATAAAGGCTGTGCAGGTGGGTGTTCCTCACTACATCACTCTTGTGCAAAGCTTGTCTTTTGGAGTGTTTTCTGGCTGGGTCTTGAACCGTCATACACTTCTGACCAGGAACCTACATGGAATAGAATCCACTACAATTGAAGTTATCCAGTTTTTTTAACTCTTTTTTCTGTCAGGTGAGGTAATAGTTTGTCACCTAATCTTTTGTACTCACTGTATTTGCATATCCACACATGGTATGAACTGTCTCGAAAAGGTTTGTGTGTCTGTGGAGATTAACCCTGATTGTAAGGTAATCTCCCATAGAAATACTTTTTTTTTTTCTTTTTTTTTTTAACCCACCACTGTTTCTCCTTCTAATGTTTGTCTTTGGTGATGTTTCTATCTGTGTGGCATATCTTAGGGAATAGGGGCAATTTATTAAGATAGCATCGTTAGGGTCGTCCATTTTTTCTATGAATCTCATACAATTATTTGATGTTCTTATTATAAGTTAGAAGGGTGACAATTTCTTGTTTATTCTGTTTTATCCAGAGCCGTTGACTGGATGTTATTCTTCTGTTCGTACTGGATGTATACGAGTGAAAAGGCACATATCTACCTGTGAATGTTTTCTTTCTGGTACCTACCAATCCTTACTTTGTTGTCCTCAATGTCTGGTTTACATGGGTGTCGGGAATTGGAACACTATTATCCTTCTGTTTCAACAGTGAATTGTAGGTGAGTGTTATATGAGTTGAAAATGTACAAGAGTGTAGTTGATTTTGTCTGCAGGGACTGCACATATAGGTCGTCTACATATTGGTAAATGAAGGGGAACTGGAAGTCAACTTCACTACTTGTAACTCAAAAAGTTGACTTACCCGGATATTGTGAAAGAAGTCAGTAATATGGTCATCAAAAAGAAGAATAATTCTTCTTTTCTACCTTTTAAATTGAAGTTGCAGTTTTTGTGAGGTTGTAATTTTTAGATTTTTGTTGTGTTTGTATTTTAAATATTCCCTGTTGTGTTGTAATGTTTTTATTCAAAATTTTAAATGTATTTTTATATTTTTTTAACATGTTTGTGACAGTGTTCTTCACCTCTAGGACCAACTGGAACATTTTCAATGTAGGTTTTTTTTATATGTTTACTTTCCTACCATCTTGTACTGATTAATCTGGTTTTCCCATTTAGGTGCTGATGATGATCGGTGACAACATATCACCGAAAATTTCACATTTAGAATAAAGTTCTACACCAAATGGCTTATACATCTCTGCTGATCCTTGTTTTGACGCTTTCGAAAGTTATCCTCCAAAGAATTGTATCTTAGCGTCGTTATTCAAACTCTATTTATATTATATATATTTATAATATATATATAATATATTTATATAATATTATATCTTTAAAAATGACGTTATAAATTTACCACCGTTAATTGAAATGTTATGAGACCGTCTAATTGTGTGAAGTAGTTTTTCGTTCAGTCCCCATTGGTTAGTCGTGAGTTTGAAAAAAAAAGCGCATTCATGTGATAGTTGTGCGGTCTTCAGGAAATTACTCTAATTGACGAGGGTTATTAATTTTTGATGCGACTGAGTCGCCTATCTATCCCGCAATCAATATACCGTTCTTTTCTGCTATCATTGTATATGGAATGGAGAGAATTCTATGAAACACCTCACAGAGTCCATAACGTATCGAAACACTACCTACACGATTATAATGGGCGATTTTAATGCGAAAATGGGCAGAAAACTAGAAGAAAGCGAAAACTGTATTGGAGACTTTGGACATGGAATAAGAAATGAAAGAGGAGATCTATTGGTTAACTATCTAGAAACAACAAATTATTTGCCATGAACTCTTTCTTCAAGAAAAAGCCACATAGGAAATGGACGTGGGTGTCGCCTGATGGGAACGCTAAAAAATGAAATTGACTACATACTAACAAACAAAAAACAACATTTTCGAAGACGTCACAGTAATAAACTCAATCTCTACTGGTAGTGATCACAGAATGATACGAGCTAAAATAAGTAGCTAAACACAATAAAAGATCGAAGAACAAATGTGCACTCAAAAAATTTAAGTCCACCCTGAAAAACTAAAGGCGAATAAAGACCTAATATCAGAACAACTAAAAAAGCCAATCACTGAAAACTGCTGAAGACTACTAAAGTAGCACACCAAAAGTCTAGATCAACTAAAACAAAGCTAGTCCACTGAATCTTGAACATGCTAAAGACAACGGTAGAAGCCTACGCTACACAGCAAAATACAAGACAAAATGAATACAAAACCCTTAAGTACCATATCTTAGACATGCTATAACAACGAGATGCTCTACCGGCATCGAGAAGATCGACTATCGAGAAGATTATAGAACAAAACAAAAACTTAAGATCTATCAAGTCCCACCTTGGAAGAAATAAAATCATAGAGATGGAAAATATAACAAGGTGTAATAGAAAATAGCAGAACCCAAATATCTTAGATAACAAGGGAATATTTTAGTGACCTCTACAGTTCTAAAAACAGTCACCACCTGATATCAACTCAACAAAAACCTGATAAAAGAAAATTGATGAATGTAAACTCTGAAATATTACCCCCCATAACCGGAGAAGAAATAAAAAAGAATAGAGATATGAAAAGAAATAAGGCTCCGGGAGTCGATGAAAATCTAATTGAAATGTTAAAAGAGAGGAGGGGAAAAGATAAAAGACTACCTAAAGATAGTTTCAACAATGTTTGTTTGAAGGACAAATACCGCAAGAGTGGACAAGGCAAATTATTCTGAATATAAGAAGGAAATAGTCAAAATTATCTAACTATAGACCATACCTCTCTTCACAAATCTATAAAAACTTCACTAAGGTGATCACAACTAGACTAAACAACAAATTTGATGCATACCCACCAGTTGAGCAGCAGGATTAAAAGGGGTACAGCACAAGCGACCACCTCTCACTCTTAGAATATTGATAGAAAAGACCAACGAATACAACCTTCCAATATACCTAGCGTTTGTTGACTATGAAAAAATCGTTTGACAGCAGAGAACTATGGGCAGTGGAAGAAGCGCTAGATTAATTGCCGAATAGATTCACGGTACAGAATGTTAAGCCACAATATATATATAACAATATATAATTATAAACAACGCCACTATGAGAATTCAGCTAGACAGAGATTTGCAAACTCCATTAATTAGAATTGTAGAGTGTCAGTCAAGGGGATATAATCTAACCCAAACTATTTACTCTGGCGTTGGAAGACATTTTTAAAATCTATAGACTGGACAATAAAAGGATTTGTATAAACGGGAAATATTTAAATCATCTAAGATTCGTCCGATGATGTACTCCTGATTAGCAACAACTATGGAACAACTACGAATAATGATTTCAGACCTAGAAAAAAACATCTCTTGAGAAAGGACTAAAAATGAATTTAAAGAAAACTAAAATAATGACTAATACAGAAGACAGATCAGTAATTACCATGGATGGAACAAACATAGAACACGTCCAAGAATATATTTACTTAGAACAAGCTATAAGAGCAGACAAAAGTAACCAACTAAAGAAATAACCAGAAGAATAAGAATGGGGTGGGCTGCATTCGGAAAACGCTCATATACTATCAAAAACCAAAAAATACCTTTAAAATTAAGAACGAAAGATATTTATTGCATGCGTGACTAACCTGTTCTGACATATGGTGTCCAGACGTAGACGTGTACCAAGAGCAACTTAGATAGAATAAAAAAAACTCAAAGAGCTATGGAAAGATAAATGTTGGGAATATCGTTGAGAGATAATAAGAGGAACGAGTGAATAACGATATACAAGAGTGGACTATAGGTATAAATAAATGGACACAAAATAAAAAAAAGAATGGATAACCACTAAGCAAATGGAGAAGACCGCGTCGTCAAACTAGCAAAAGTTAAGTCACAATCAGCAGAAGATGTATCGGACAACCGCGCAAAAGATGGAGTCACAACCTTTCCATAAGGTATTAATCCGCAATGAACAAGCAGAATTGCTTATAAAGAGGAAGAAGAAGAAGCTTTTAAAAAGGATTTTTTAAATAAAAACATATTTTTTGTTTATAGTCTAAACATCTTATTTGAAGTTGTTAATTAATATCACAACTTTACGGGATCACAACTATAAGATCCTTAAGGTCTCATAGATAAGGTGAAATCTACTAAATACCTTATCTCTCCCACTGTCCCATCTTCTAACCCCGCTAGCAAGTGGCCACAAGGAGCATTCCATTAAAATAAACAAAAAAACCTACTGGCAGATTCAGTCATAAGCTGAAACAGCAAACCACAAAAAAAAACAAACCACACAAGAGGATAAAAAATATCTTTTTACCAGAAAATTTTACATTTTATTGTCCAACTAATGCCATAGGCCTAACGGCTGTTGTGCGTAAAAATATTTAAATTTGTTCAACATCGAAACAAGTATAATTCAAACTTAACCTATTTTAATTACTTTCCCGTTTTCATTTTTTGTTTTGTAGTTTTCAATATACTACTTATTAATTGATTAATAAAATATCATCAAAGAAGACAAAATTAAAGGATATATCGCTTTGGGACGGCCAATGACCAAAGTTTGGTTTAATTACAAGATTTGTTGAAGCGGTAATTCATCTGTAATTTCCTTTGGATGAAATTCCGAAGCGATTGATATTCGTTCGCGCGCTTCCCACCCATCATCTTGTTTGCCCACCAAAATTGCTATTCAGCTGCTTCTTAATGCCCTATTGTCATGGTAAATGGTTTGCACTGTTTCGTAATTTCGTATTGGAGGGAATGGCGATGAGAAATGTTCATTAAAACGAAATAATCTTGATCACGACAATACACTTCTATACAGAAAATATAGAAATTTATACAATAAAAGTATATTTAATGGCAAAATCTACGCCGCAAGAAGAATGAGAAGTCTTGGATCTAGGATAAAAAGCAAAGAGTAATTAGCTATGAAAAATTAGTGAGGACAGCCAATTTCACCTTAGGACCAATTATAGCCTAATACAGTCTACTTATTCTCTCTTTTCAACATCTCAAATGGACAAGCTGCAAAAGCAGATGTTAGTAGCGAATGATCATAAAAAAATGTGGTCGACAATTACGCTGATTCTGAATAAGATTCTCATTGATTTGAGAAGCCAATAAAAAAATTAAAACATTAATTAATTATGGATACGGATATACTAAAGGCAACTAATCTGGATAACAAAGACCTTCGAGTTATCAAGAACATATACTACACACCAATCAGCAACCATTCGGGTGAAAAACCAACTAACCGAGGAAGTTGCAATAAAGAAAGGAGTTCGACAGGGCTGTATACTCTTTCCTCCCCTATTATTTAACGTCTACTCGGAACACGTCATGAGCCAGGCCTTAGAGCATATCGAAAGAGGATATTCCTCATAAATGGTGAGCGCCTGAATAACATCATATGCAGACACCCGCAGACAGTTTAGAAGGTTTACAGACACTAGTAACGCAATTGTGAAGAATCAGTCAAGAATACGGGCTTGATTTTAACATCAAGAAAACAAAGTACATGGTCATTAGTAAGAAAGCATATTCCACCCAGACAATTACTGGTAGATCAGCAACAAATAACTTCAAGTGCCCCGTTGCTACTATTTAGGAACCACCATAAACGACCAATGGGACCACTCAGTTGAGATAAAACAGAGAATTGAAAAACCAGGTCAGCGTTTGTCAGAATGAGCAAGATATTTAAGAGCCACGACCTACCTTTAAAAACAAAATCCGCTTATTGAGATGCTACGTGTTTACAGTGCTACTGTATGGGGTTGAATCATGGACACTAACCGAGGCATCCATGGAAAAACTCGAGGCGTTTGAGATGTTGTGTTATAGACGGATACTGAGGATCTCCTGGTGGACCGAATAACAAACATTGAGGTTCTGGTCGGATAAAACATGTGAAATTATATCCACAGTAAAACAGCGCAAGCTAGAATATCTTGGACATATATGCGAAACGATCATAGATAAAACCTGCTGCAACTTATATTACAGGGAAAGGTCTACGAGAAGAGGGACCAGGAAGAAGAGAATATCTTGGCTCCAGAATTTACGAAAATGGTTTTTCTTGACCACTTCAGGACTATTTCGAGCTGCGGTCAATAAAGTAATTGCCATGCTAATCGCCAACATCCGTAATGGATAGGCACCACAAGAAGAAGAAGCATAATTAATTTTATTAATTCACATTATTATTTACTTGGATGTTAGTAAATTCAATGTCATATCGTTAAGATTTACGTGAACCGCTGAATATTTCATGCAAAAAAGATTTATTGAAAAATAGGCAAGATTTAACCAACTTACCAGCAGACGAAGTTGGTTTGGCTATAATTCTTCCAAAGAAATCTTTTGCGACCGTCTGTAAAAAAAGAATTATAATAATTAGATAACATTATTAAGACTATATTCAGTAAGACATAGAAAATAAGACAATAGAAAAAGGTATTAATACATATTCTTAACCTAATAATTTTTACTAAAGTTTACCAATTTTTATTTGATAATTTTTTTGTGAAAAAGGCTATAACAATAAATTTATATGGGCTATTAATGGTGGGCGGTCAAAATTTTTGTGATTTTGACGTTTCCGACAACGAATCTGTCAAAATGTTCATAAGCTGAGCAAACGAATTACACTAGTGGCCAAAATTCTGGAAACTTTTCAAAAATTTTAGTTTTGTTATCAGCAATCCTCTTTTTCACAAGACTTATGTTATTTATAAGTTTATCTATAATTTTATTACATCGTTTTATGCTTCTACTTAATATTTAACATCTATTTTAAGGGGGAAAATCCTCTAAAAATTTTAAAATAAATAAAGCAACAGCCGTTAGCTATATGGTACAATGATTATTATCAACAAATTTAGTATTTGGTAGGATAACCTTTGTTTTTTTAGGACAGATTCAATTCTGCGAGGCATGGAGTTGACGAGATGAGCCAAATCTTCTGGTGTAATAACTCTAAGCCAGTTTTGAATAATGGCTTCTATCAGTTTTAAAAATACGTTATAATAATTTAAGATGATAGAGTTCCGATGGATTAGGTAACTATGACATATGACTCCACGTTGAAGTTGCTAATCGAGACGGTATGTCTTCGAGGACTGTATGAGTGCAACTCATACAGTCTCAACAAAATATAACGTATTTTTAAACTAATGTAATTAAACATCTGTTAACGGGTTTTTACCATATTTAATCTGGTGGCTACATTCATGTACTCCTAGACTCTCTGACACTGATGATGGAACATGGATTCCGAAAACGTTATGTCTTTTTAACTTAGCCCGTTTTAGGCCTTAAATATATACCTTTTACAAAGGATTTTTAATTAAATTTTTTAATACATGGTATACAACCAACTACAGGAACGTAGATTTCCTTGTGAAGGAAATCTCTGATAGTCGGCAGCAGTTTGGCTTGCAGTATCTCTTCCTGATATTTTTTGCATTAATATTGCACTATATTACTGCTAAACGTCCAACTCCATTAGTGGTCATGCAAGCCCATACCATGACACTCACAGGATGCTTCATAGTGACCGTAGTACACTGGGGCAAAAGGTCTTCTCCCAGTCGGCGGCGAACAAACTTCACTCCGTCACTCCCAAAGATCGAGATTTTGGTTTCATCACTCCAAATTACTTTACTCCATTGTTCTTCTGTCCACCCTCTGTGTGCCAAAGCCCAATCAATGCGTTTTTGCCTCTGTTTTTTGTTCAGGAACGGCTTCTTTCTAGGAATTCGTGCTCACAATCCATTTTCACACAACTTTCTTCTGATAGTGCGGTCCGATATTTGTAATCCAGTTGATTTGACAATACCGTTAATATCTTTTGCGGATCTGCGACGATCTTCTAAAGAAAGTCGGCATATTCTACGCACATCGTAGTGACTAACTTTGGGTTTTCTGCCAGATCTTTTTGCTGATTTTGTCGTTCCACGTTTGCAAACTTTCATTACACCTGATTTTGTGGCGCCACCACCCAATTTGTTTGCTATTTCTTGATAAGTGTAACCTTCTTCTCGAAGGATAATTGCTTTGGCTCTCTTTCCTGGCGACCAGTCAACACGTTTTGGGTTTCTGGTTGCCATTTTCGTTGAATCGACGCTGATGAATTCCTCTCCGACAATTAAACAATATCACCTTAGTAACAACTACCTGATGTCACTAATAAACACTGGAAGCCGCACGAAACTGTACTAAAGGCCACCTAACCGCTTCCAGTTGGGTTGTTGACTGACTAGCAAAACCTTGACGCAATACAGTATTGCCAATGTTGCCATTCACAAATCTCGGATTTTCGGCGTTTCGCTTGAATCTGGTTCCATATTTTATTAAATAATGATGTTAATAAAAAAATAGTGAGAAATACATAAAATATTATGCAGGAATATAAAACAATAAAATAAAAATGTAATTGTAATGGTAATCTATATAAATCATGATCATGAGACGAGTCTGCTAAAAAAACGATAATTTTTGAATTGAGTTAAGTTTCAAGAATTTTGGCCACTAGTGTATACTGATTTTATATTAAAATTGTATATTAATGACGTATTAAGACGTTAATAACGTTTTTTTTTTAATTTTTTTCTTCATTTTGAACTATTTTTTAAGTTTCTTTTTTGAATTAAAAAAAATTGTATTGAAAATATCATTTACATTAGTTTAGATGTTATTATGTATTTTAGGTACACATCATACAATACTTATATCTTTACAAATTAGAAGCAGACATTTCCCCGTAGAAACGACTATGATTCCTATTTAAGATGACGTAAGAAAAATAGAGCAAAATATTGGTAATAAATGAAACTGATTCATAATGGATCTATCATTACCGAGCAAATAAAGCAATATCTTTCAGAAGCGAGTGGTAAATTGGTTTGGTAAAATTGGTCTTTCTCAACTCGAAAAGCTGTTAAGAGACAATAACTGTATACACTCATGGAGAAAATATCGAATATTTTGGAATTTTCTATTTTTTTAATAAATTCTGATCAACCAAGTCGTTTGTTTATTGAGAAGAAGAGTATTTTAAGAATGTTTAATGAACAATTTTAAATTTTTATGCAGAGAAAATCGCGAAAAAAATAATGCTTAATGTTTTACTCTAAACTTAAATGCTAATTTACATTGCTTAAATAAGTCTTTTTAACTGAACCAAGTGCATGGTCAGTAACGAATATTCTCCCTCTAGCTCGTATTACTACTTGTATCCATCTTGGCATGCTTGCAATTAAATTTTGACATATTCTTGGGGAATTGCATTTCATCCATCTTGTGCAGTATGCCGAAGCTTTTCTATCTTATTTGGAATGGGATTTCTTTGTCGTATGAAGCGTTTTAGCTGTTCTTTTAGCTGAGATCGCCTTTACCTAGAACAATTTGTTGGATGAAAGGCGTACTGTGGTGTTGGGCCGCGAAAAAGAAGAGATAAGAGAGACCAGTATGAAGTAGGTTCTTAATGTCACGTATTGATATTGCAAGTTCGTAAACTTGTCCAGTGAATTTAATTTATCTTAAATTTTAATCTTCGAATTTGGACCTTATCAGGATAAATACTCACTATGGCACGCATATAGTCGAGCATTATCGTGTATTAACATAGATCTGCCATATCCAGTGTAACCAACATTTGGTAAAACATGATCTTGCAGGACCTTTTGAACGTACGAGCCACCATTCATATTTCCAATCACTTCCACAAGTGCGGTGCGTCCGTCCCAACTAATACCACAGTATAAAGAGGTTCCACAGTAGAACCACTCTCCGAAAAATTGGAAGTAAAATCTGTCAACGCGCAGAGCGACTGCGCTTATTTCTTAGTCGCTCGAGAACCATTCTTCCGTTGCTAGTCGCGTAGAAACGTACGGGTTAACAGTGCCGTATTTTGCTTAAACTGAGTTAGTTTTGTGAATAATTGTTAGTATTGTGAAGTTGAACATGAGTAAAATTCGAAGTGGTATTAATAATCTTAAACTTCCAAATTTGTTAAATATATCTGCCGATAGACCATATTTTTATCATGAAAATAATAAAATTGTCTTTCTTTTGATACACCTCATTTATTAAAAGCACTTCGTAATAACTTCCTAAGAAACAAATTTGTTATTGATGATATTATCGTTTCTTGGGAATTTATTAAAAAATTTTACGAACATGATAAACAATATCCTATACGTACAGCGCCAAAATTGACCGAATCACATATATCTCCTAACAATTTTGAAAATATGAAAGTGAAATATGCTTCTCAGATATTTAGTAACACTGTTGCTGCCGGTCTGCATCTGTATATTAGATTTAATGTATTCGTCGAGGAAGCAACAACAACCGAAAGATTTATTAGGAACATTAATAATTTATTTGATATGCTCAATTCTTCTTCATTAAGAGGAGCAACTGAGTACCAAAGACCGTATAGAGGAACCGATGCTTAGCAAGAATTTCTTAATACGTGTTTCCGATTGTTTAATAATTTACAGGTAATTAATTTTAAAGCTAAAAATGTAACACCAAGAATAAAATATGTTAATGGTTGGAAAATAACCATTAATGGAGTGATTCATTTGTGGAATCTACTACAGTCACATGGAATGGATTATTTTTTAACAAGGCGGATGAATCAAGATTGGCTAGAAACCTTTTTTGGTTCAATCAGGCAGCAAGGTGGCAATTGTGTTAACCCTACTCCGGTACAATTTACCGCAGCATTCAAAAGATATTTTTGTTTAGACATGATGCATTCCGGTACAGAAAATTGCGAAAGAGATGCAGGCCATATTTTGTTAAATTTAACCGATATATGTACCGACGATTATCTGCCTGAAACCACTGCTTTGGTTCCTGAAAACACTTTGGATGACCAAAAATATCAAACTTCAAATAAATTACAGAAAAACTTCACAAGATATATATGCAGTTATTTAATAAAAAAGTGTCTTAGGAAACATGTTTGTCTAATCTGTGAAGCATATGGGAGAGAGTACGATGAACTACACGATTCGTCTGTTTTGTTACGTTAAAGCCTACAATGGTAATGAAACAAACATTTTTGGCAAGCTCTATATGCCGAGCCAAAATTTGTGCAGTATGTTACAGATTTGGAAATTATTTTTCAAGAGAATTTTAACATTAATTTCTCATAAATAATCCTTTTAATATTTTTTGATAATTTAGTTAGTTAAGTAATTCATAATTTAGTTTTATAATGTATTTTTTTGATAATTACTTCTTCTATAATATAATAATTCTTATCAGCGCTATATTTATTTCAAGAGCTATTTGCCATATATTCTCCAAGTTCCTCATTTTTTTAGGAGGAGAATAGTACTCTCTCCAACTATCTGAAATATCTTCTGATTTGATTTGTCCTTGATTTAAAAAAAATTAATAGTGTTCTTTTTCTATTTTGATATAAATTTTTCAACATAATATAACGTACATATATTCCTATTCCTGGCGAAGTATTTTTCTTATTCTTAAGACTGATTTCTAATTCATACAACCTAAATGTTACTGAAAGTGGATAATATTGTGTAATGGATAACACTGGACATAATTTTCTTAAAAACGCATCAACTCATTCTCCTTTGATCACTGTATTTACTTATGGTTTAAAAATGGATTTGACTAGACTATCTCCGGCAGACATCCTGACAATGCAGATGCTTTGTTGATCTGACTCCTCACGTCCTTACTAGGACACAATTTAACTTGAAAAAATAATTTTATTATCGTTTTGACTTCCAATTCGGACGTTGTTGTCAAAATACAAAATATTAATTTATTTTTGTATTTTGACAACGACGTCTGACTTGGAAGACGAAACGTTAATAAAATAATTTTTAAAGTATTATACAATACAATAAAGTTAAATTGTAGCTTATTTCCGAATTAGAATAGTTGATATTCGTTTAGTTTATTAAAAAAATGTTGAAATTGTTAAAAATAAGAAAGACGAAGATAATTTTTTTATTTAAATTTGTGGCTAAAAATCACCATAAAACATAAAAAGCTTCTCGAGACTATTAAAAAACTGTTTCCATTCATTTACGGTGATTTTAAGATTTGGTTTTACTGTAAAACCATGTAAAACTTTGCATAATATATAGAATAAATGGTTATCTTTTCAGCAGTTTGAATTTTAATTGATGTATTCTTGTACATTACGCGATTGATTTGACGAAAAGACTACCTATTGCATAATTTAATTAATTTTTTGCAATCTACAACTAAAACTAAACGAATAATGCAGAAAACACAAAAAAATCGCCGATATAACCAAATTCACCTACCAAATGTAAATAAGGACCCAAAATTTCATAACAGTGGAGTAAAACTTGTCTGCCGTTTGACGAATTATAAACAAGCGTTATGACGCGGTAAACTTGAATTACTCCTCCTGGTTTAAAAACAGAGTATAGTAATGCCGTAAGAGCTTCGAAATTAACCTCCTTTTTATTTAACGTTTATATGACATGTACAATATATTAAAAACCATTTTAAAACTTGCGGAATACCTTTAATATTTAAAATACCGTTGAAAAATATAAACAATGAATTATAATATTGTTTTTAATTTATTAAACACCTTTGTTTTTGTAATATTAACATTTAGTGAGAACATCTGGACAGTGAAATATGGGAAGCCGCATTTTTTATTTAAATAAATTAATAGTAGTAGGCTCAGAAAATTTTAATACGGCTCTGTAAGGTTAACGGTCGTGGATTACCAATTTCGCGCCGACAGACGAGTGGTTTTACTGTGGAACCTTTTTATACTGTGCTAATACCTCCCAAAGCATTATGCCACTACCTCCAAAACTAACGGTCTGGGCAAGATTGCAGGTGGCGAATCCTTCTCCAACTCTTCTCTAGACGCTCTTTCGACTATCTGGGTTCCATAATACGATTCTGGCCTCATCAGTGAAAAGAACATTTTTCCAGTTGACGATATTCCACTGAATATGTGTTCTTGCAAATTCTAAACGACGAGCTTTATGATTTTGAAGAAGACGTGGATCTTTTTCAGAGAGTTTAGGCTTTAGGTCTGCTTCATTTATCTTCGTTTAACTGTTTTTGAACTCACATTAACTTGTCTACATTTAGTAGCTCATTTCTGAGGAGCATCGATGTCAATAAGCGATTTCGTATAGAATTAAGAACTAAAATAAACTTCATATATCCTTCAGACTTCGACCGTAAGCGGTAGTATTTTGCTACACTCCGCAAATTAAAATTTAATTGATTTTAAATGTGTTTTTAAAAAACCAAAGAAATAATTTATTGTGATTGTGTTTTTGAATATTCAAGTAAGTGATAACGACAAATTTGCTGTTTATTTATCAATCCAATAATTATAATTCATATCCAAAACTAGCACAAAGTTAATCATGCCTAATACACCGTTTTGTGCTAATTGTTCAAAGCTAACTTCTACCTCCGATAGAAAGCTCCAGTGCGATGGCTGTAAGAAACCAATTCACATTGCTTGTACGGATCTGTCGGTCGATGATCGAGTTACGAGGCAAAAAGTACGTGGTATATGTATACTATGCAATGCATGCAGTTCAAACATTACGAATATTACTGAAATCAAGAATCTACTTGTCGAGTTTAAAGCGGACATTAAGAAGAAAATTGAAGATTTTGATATTAAACTATCTGAATTCAGCAATAAATTAAATCAACTCGATTCTATTACAAACAACAGAATTTACCGACAGCATTGTCAATGAAGCCGCTGACCGCATATCTCGTTCCAAAAATTTTTTGGTTAGAGGCGTCCCCGAACCTACAGGAGACGCACAAAATAAAAAAGATCATGATAAGAATAAAATACATTTAGCCCTAGAAGTCATTGGATGTCAAGAAAGTCCTGTTACATTTTATAGAGTCGGTAAACCAAATGAAAATAAACGTAATCCCCGCATGATAAAAGTGATAATGAGTTCTGAAACACCACACTCGAAAAATTCTTCGTAACAAAAATAAACTTTTGGAAAACAAATCTACTGAAACGTATTCTGTTATTGATGACAAGACACCTATGCAGCAACTTCGTTTAAAGGAACTTCGTACGGAGCTTGAAACTCGCAAAAATAATGGAGAAAATGACCTTACGATTAAATATGTGAATGGCTGTCCAAAGATAATAAAATTTCGCTCATAATTCTTCTGCACTAAAATTTACGGATTGGCTTCTTATGTATACTAATCTAAACTCTCTTATGTCCAAATTTAATGAATTTATAAGTACTGTTCAACTTTTAAAACCTCACATTATTCTCCTAACAGAAACGTGGCTTAATTCTTCTATTCCCGATGCTATTGTAAACATGATGATTTTACTATATTTCGTAGAGACAGAGGTACTCGTCGAGGGGGAGGAGTATGCATCTATTTAGCAAATGAAATTACCAACACTTTTTCTATCAGTAATAAAACAATAGACGTACCCGGTATAGAAATTATCCACTTACTTATTACTAATAACTCTTTCATATTTAATATAGTTTGCATATACCGACCTCCTGATACAGTACTTACTCAGGACAATATGCTGCGAAATAATTCATCACCTGGATTAGACGGACTCACCTCTTTTTTCCTCAAACAATGTGCAGATTCTGTCGCCATCCCTATATCTCTCATAATGACTGCTTCTTTTAATAAAGGTTCCCTCCCCTCGTCCTGGAAATTGGCTTCTGTTACTCCTGTATTCAAGAAAGGTAATAAACTTGATTGCAATAATTATCGTCCAATCAGCCTGGTTCCTATTGTCGGCAAGGTCATGGAATCGATTATTTCGGAAGCTATGTCCGAGTTCCTTCTTCAAGAAAATGTCATCCCTCACCAACAGCATGGATTTATCAAAGGTCGTTCAACGATCACAAACTTACTTCATTGTGTAAATGATTGGTCATTATCTTTAAACAATCGGAATCCTGTCGATGTAGTTTACTTAGACTTCTCCAAAGCTTTCGATCGTGTTCCAAAACGTCGATTACTAGCTAAATTGGATCACTATGGTATCCGCGGAAAGTTAAACATTTGGATACAAGATTTTCTATCCGACAGATACTTCAGGGTTCGTGTTGGGGAAGACCATTCACTAGATAAGCCAGTCAAGAGTGGAGTTCCACAAGGATCAGTACTTGGACCGCTACTTTTTTGTGTCTACACTAGTGATCTTCCGCTCATTGTATCCAGTAAGGTTTCCATTTATGCTGATGACACGAAGTTATATGTGAATCCAACTATTAACCAACATATTCTTCAACAAGATCTTGACGCAATATTCAAATGGTCCTCAGAATGGTTACTTCCGCTTAACATTGAAAAATGCGTTGTTTTACATATCGGCAAAAATAACCCATCACTGCCGTACTTTATTAATGGACATCCTTTAAACTCTGTAACCTCACACAACGATCTCGGAGTGATAATTAATAGTGACTTAAATTGGTCTGATCACATAGTGTCGGTGTGTAAACGTGCTAACTCGAAACTGTTTTTGATCCGTAAATGTTTTGCACGCATATCTCTAACCTCTGTTAGTAAACTTTACTCAATATACGTTAGACCTATTCTTGAGTTTGCCGGACCAGTGTGGAATCCAGATCTTAGTCGCGATAAAATCCTACTTGAAAACGTTCAGCGTAAAGCCACAAGACTGGCATACGGCCGTGTAAGACCTAACTATGAAGATAGACTATTCATGGCTCATCTTACGACATTCGAGCAGCGACGTCTTCGAGGTGACCTAATTATGTCCTTCCGTATTTTAAAACATAATTTTGGGAACCTAAACAACATATTCACTTTGAATAAAGACGATAGATTAAGAGGCCATCGATACAAATTAAAGAGGGAACAAACTACTGCAAGGTCCAGGGCGAACTTCTTGCCAAACAGAATCTTTAATATCTGGAACAATTTGGATCATGACAGCATATCGGCTGCTAGTGTTAACATCTTTAAAAATAAACTTGACAGAACTTTATTTTTTTTATAGGATAGGATATTTTTTCTCGGACAGCATTATTTATTATTTTATTGTGTCACAATTCAATTTTTGTTAATTTGTTTAACTGTACTTAACTTTATAATTAGTATTAGTTTTATAAGGATATATTTTATTTTTGGTCATTTTTGCTTTTTGGGCATAATAGGAGCTCGCTCCTCTGCCCTTATTTGTTATATAATAATAATAATAATAATAAAAATTGCGACTGTACACCTAGGGCGTTCTTGACCAGGCATTCATACAAAATTGTCAGTCTGGTGGTACCTTTTTAATGTATTCGGAAGTATAGATTGACTTCTGCTGATACCTCGTCCGATATTTTTTTGTATACCCTTCCTCGTATAAAATTACAATCTGTACTGCTCGGCTTCATCGCAGTGTGGAATTGGTTGGATATTTGTTTTAAACTTAGTTAAATCAAAACAATATCTAATTAAACTTAAATAAATTAAACTAAAAATAAACTAATTACAAAATATTCGATATTTTTGTGCATGAGTGTCAAAAGATTCCAAAAAAATTATATACATAGTATAAGAAATATTTTTAACGTTGAACATTTTTATTTTAATAGTTCCATAAAATTTTGATTTGTTACAATACTGAACTGGGTCTTTTTTTGTTTATTTCAAAGTACCAATAACAAAAAGTAGTAACCTCTTATTTTGTAATTGTTCTTTAAAACATATCGGGCAAGCTATCTTTAAATTGTACTTGACAGATCTAAATAGTTTAAGAAAAATTAATTTTTTTCTTTTCTTCTTCTTCGTCTAGCCATTCACGTCCACATCTGAACATAAGCCTCTTCAAGTCTTCCTTTCCATTGTTTTTTATTGTACGCTACTTTGTACTAGCCAATTTTTCCCGGCAGTCCTTTTCAGATCATCTGTCCATCTCATAGGAGGTCTGCCTCTGGGTCTTTTGTGTTGGTATGGTCTCCAGATTAAAATTGATCTGTGCCATTTGTTTAGATCGCTCCTAGCACATGTCCAGCGTATTCCCATTTCAACTTTAATGATTTTTGCACCACATCGGTGACTTTCATTTTCTGTCTTATCCATGTGTTTGTTTCTTGTCCTTAAGTGATATACCTAGCACTGCTCTTTCCATCGCGTGTTGAGTGACTCTAAGTATATTCATATTCTTTTTTGTGATTGTCCATGTTAATATCGGAATAATGCACGGATCAAAAACTTTAGATCTAAGATGTAATTGAATTTGTTGATTTCTGAGTATATAGTTCAGTTTACCGAATGCTGCCCAAGCTAACTTTCTTCTTCTTTTTATTTCTTCAATTTGAGTTTCCCTATTTAGTATTATTTTTTGTACCAAGTATATATATTCTTCAACTTTTTCTATAACTTTATCGTTTATTATTGTCACGGTGTCTTCGGAGTGCATGACTTTGTTTTGTTTAAATTCATTTTCAGTCCTATTTTAGAAGATTCGGTATGTAGTTCTAAAATCATGGTTTGCATTTCTTGTTTGTACTGTAGTTTAAGAAAAATTAATTTTTTTACAAAAGTTTATTAAATTTTAAGTTCTATATTTTCTATATCGCTTCAAGGTACTAGTTCCAAATTCTCATTTAGAACGAATTAAATGTCACCAAAAAAAAAAAAATCTGCAAGTTAGAAGTAATCCACTTTTTATACCAAACAAATAATAAAACCGTATTTTCTTGGGTCTTTAAATAAGAAAAGAACGGAAAGCAAACGAGTTAGCCGAGTTCGCGTATATAACTCTGACAAATTACCTCGAGCAGTATGGCGCGGTCGCATGGGATTCGCCTAATCTGACAAACAATGAAACGGCGCTGAAAACGGACTTTCGCCATCCAGTTTTCCCATTTTCAAATATAACGGTAATCCTGCAATCTAGCCGGGTCATCTTTCATTAGGTGCAGGATATCGTCCTGGAATAGCATTAGCGGGATTTACCCGGATTCTGGTATGTTATTGGAAATAACTTTTCGTGTCCTATCGTAAAAACTCATTTGGGCAATTTTTAACGCATTATCTGGCTATACTGTTTACTACTCAGCTTATATAAAAAAACTTTTGAGTTATACGTCAACTAACAACTACTTACAGTATAAGGAAGAAAACAGAAAATTATAATTAGGTTATACTTCATCTTAATATTATAATTAGGAAAGAGAAACTTCTTGATGTGCGATATCCAATTTGAGCGTAGGCAGTTTTTCTGTGTAAAATTTTTTTCAGGTGTTCCACAAGGGAGTGTATTGGGTCCAGTCCTATACCTAATATACACGTGTAATATATCTGAACTAGAAGACGACACCATAGCTACCTTTGCAGATGACACTGCTGTCTTAGCAGTAAGTGACACCGTCGAAGAAGCTACAGAAAAACTACAAAATTCAATAAATAAAATTCATGAATGGATCAAAAAATGGGAAAATTAAGCTGAATGAGAATAAATCAGTCCATATAAATGTTACCAATAAGAGAATTAATAATATTCCAATTAGAATAAATGATGTCCAAGTGCCTATTGCAACATAGGTAAAGTACTTGGGGATCACTATTGATGCGAAACTTCGCTGGAAAGCTCACGTGAAGAAGAAAAGAGAAGAACTAGGCATCCGCTACAAGAAAACGTATCGGTTGATGGGAAGGTATTCCTCTCTATCCATAAATAATAAACTCCTAATCTATAAACAAATACTGAGACCAGTATGGACCTATGGTTGCCAACTGTGGGGCTGTGCCAAGCCTAGTAACATCAAAGTAATCCAGGTATTCCAGAATAAAGTGCTAAGGAACATCGTAGATGCGCCTTGGTCCGTTAGGAACAACGATCTTCACCGGGACCTCAAGATGGAAGATGTCAATCAGATAATCAAGAAATTTGCAGGGAGCCATGAACAACGACTCCATCATCGGCATGGATAGCCCAAATGTCGAAGCTATCCAGCTCCTCGACAATACGAACCTAGAGAGAAGGCTCAAAAGAACAAAGCCTTTTGAACTGGTATAGTGAGTGAGTGAAAAGCAGAGCAAAGTGTTGTGCAAGTATGCATGCTAAATTTAATGCTAGTTATTAGAAATAATAGGAAAGATACTAGTGAGTAGACACCTAATTTTAAGTTTTCATTAGTAATTTAAGTTAGAAACAAATTGATAATTGGTCTTACTGACCAGATTTTAATGTAAGTACACTTCAGTGTCTTTAGTAAAAAAAAAATTGTATTGAAAGTGATAATTGAAAAGTGTAAGTTGATTCTACAAGGCAACATTGAGGGGGTAAGATAGGTCCTGAACGTAAGTCGTATATCCTGGCTGGCTAATCTTAGGAAGTGGACTGATCTAACGTCAACTGATCTGTTTCGAGCTGCTGTGAATAGAATAAGATAGGTCAATGTGGTCGCCAACATCTCTGGAAAATAAGCACGTTTAGAAGAAGATATACGGAACCTACATTCAAGAACCACTACGAATGACAAAGTGTCTTGAATCAGTACTACACAGGTTACGACTTTTGTGGTTTGTGTGGTCCTTCGAAGCAGCGCGGCGATGTAGGTAATATTGTTTTTGATTGAAATAAGGTTGAATGCTCGAATCAATGAACGAATTATCAAAGTTAATATTGTTTTTATATTGCAGTGTGAATAGAACCCACATCATTCGGCACCATAGGTGGATATATGTTCCTCCTTCTATTCCTGTTCCATCCTCTTCTATCGTAGCAATCTTCCATTGATAGATTCCGTTCGCTCATTGACTTTTTTATGTTTTGCTGCCACTCTAGTATGGGTCTTCCTCGCTTTCTATTCCCTATTGGGGTCCAGTTCAGTATTTTTTTGGGACATCTAGTATTTTGCATTCGCTCTACGTGCCCGTACCAGGTAAGTTGTTTCTTTTCGATATCCTGAATTATCGTACCTTCCATTCCCATTCGTTGTTTTATATGGTCATTCCTCATTCTTTCTCTTCGTGAGACTCGCATAGATCTTCTTATCGCGTCCATTTCGACTGCCTCTACCTTCTTTTTTTGTCTGTCTGGAATTCTCCATGTTTCCGCTCCATACAAAAGGCTGCTCTTAACCATTGTCTTGTATATATTAAATTTTCTCCTTTTTGTTATCTCCTTGCTCTACAAGATGCCATTCAGACATCCTTTTATCTTTTTAGCTGTAACTATTCGTTTTTCTATCTCTTTCACATCTGTTCCGGTATTGTCGAATGTGATACGTAAATATTCATATTCTTGACATTGCAGAATTTCTTGACCGTTGTCCAACTCCAAATTTTCGCTCTGAGAGCCTACACATAGATATTTCGTTTTATTTACGTTAACTGTCAAGCCCCATTCCTCATACTCTTCTATCAATTTTCTAATCATATATTGCATGTCGTCTTTGTCATTGGCCACTATGACCTATCATCTGCAAACTGAAGAGTAAACAGGTATCTGTCATCTATCTCTATACCCATTCCGTGTATTTTCCTTTTCCAGTTCTTAAGTGCCGCTGCTACATATATTTTGAATAGTGTAGGAGAGATAGGACATCCCTGACGTAGTCCCTTATTCACTATGAAGGCATCTGTGAGTTTTTTACCTATCTTAATTCTTGATTGTGAATTTTCATACAGTTCTTTAAGTGCAGCTATATAGTTGTGATTGATGTTCGTTTGTTCTAATACCTTCCACAGTCTCGATACTGGGACTGTATCATATGCTTTTGTAGGTCCACAAATGTAAGATGGGTTTCCAGATGTCTAGCAGGTCTCTTCTCTATGACTTGTTTTAGACAAAATACGTTGTCGGTACACGATCTACCTGCTCTAAAGCCGCTTGTATCTTCTTCTTCTTTCTCTTTATAGTCTTCTTCAATTAGATCTCGCAGTATTCTACTGTATAGTCTGCTCATGTACTCGTGATTGATATGCCTCGATAGTTGTTACAGTCCAGTTTATTTCCTTTTTTATGGATGGATGATATATAAGCTGTTTTCCAGTCTTCTAGAACAGGATGTCCATTTAGGCATTTATTGATAATTATTGTTAGATTTCTAAAACAGTTTTTCCGTTCCCCATCTTAACATTTCGGAGAAAATCCCTTCTGGTCCGCTAGCTTTCCCTAACTTAAGGTTCAAAACTGTCTTTTTTTACTGTTTCTTCGGATACCTCTACTTCTTCTCAATTTACTACATTTGTAGTAAATGGAAAAAAGTAAATGATAATAATATAATGAAAAGTAGCTTGAGAAGGAAACCGCTATAAAAGTAAGAACTGATTTCTTCTGATCTTAAAATGTTTTAACATAATGATACAAAAATACATTTAAGAATTTTTTGGGTAAATTTACAACACAAATCTCTACTACTTTTATAAGAGCACAAAATATTCGTTAGAATTAAAAAAAAATAAGACAATGTTTAAGTACCCTTATACTAAAACTCTAGCCGTTTATTTACTAATAAATCCGATATCCCTTTTGTTTGGAGAACAATTCCTAACGATCCTCTTGATTATGATATCAAACAAAAGCTGTCGACAAGTATCCAAGCTCAAACGTTTAAATTCAATAGGGAGAGTTGTTTGCTTATAACCAACATTGTACCGTGTAGAGATCCTTGAAGGTTCAATGGATATAATAAACGTTTTATAACAATGTTTAGTATACAAACACACAGGAAATAGTTTGTAGTTTAATATTTGGAATGTAATATTATTTAAATAATATTCGACACATTGCAGAGGGTATACGATTATTATACTAGCTTCGCTTTGTTTTCGATCATTTAATAATAAGTTTTCAAATTCTTTTTCCCTGTCCACGCTCCATATGAAATGGTTATTATTTGTTGTGTATGATAACAGAAGAGATTTGGCTCAAATTATCAAACTCAATTTATTCAAGGCTGTTGGATGTTTTAGGATTTAGCACATTTCTAGGAGGGATCTCTTATGATCATTTTGTTGAGTAGCGACCAGCTAATTACGAATAATTATAACTTATTTCTATTTCTATTCAAAAATTAAATAACATATCTCATATTAAAATTTACAGTTTCGCAGTTGGTAATACTTATACAAAAATATATTTATTTCTTTCTTTAATCTTGCAGACGTTGCATTTTTCATGTATGGGAAAAGATATAATATATTTTTAGCAATGACATCACAAGAGATCAAGCCCATAATATTTGAGTTTATCGTGAGCTTTTTAAAACAAAGAATGTGTGTTTAGTTTAGTTTAATAATCAATTAGTCCAGTCACAATTTGCATCGGTCCGCGATACATACAAAAGACCCAAGTAACGTGGATTCCTGATTTGGTTCGAAGCAAGATTTTGTTGGAAAACGTTCAAAGAAAAGCCACTCGAATTCCTTTGGGACCGAGAAGACCTTCTTATGCAGAAAGAGTTAGTATGGCTAGCCTTCATGTCATCATCCAGCCTCAAGAGTCCACTGTGAACATAGGCCTCTTCCTCATGTTTCCAACCCCGTCTATCTTGCGCCGCTCTTATCCAGTTTTTATTGAGTCTTCTTAAATCGTCAGTCCATCTTGTAGGTGGTCGACCGACGCTTCTCTTGTCTTCCCTTGGCCTCCATTCCAATAACCTCTTGTCCATCGCCCATCTGTCATTCTGGTTATGTGTCCTGCCCATCTCCATTTTAGTCTGGCTATCTTCTCGATGATGTCAGTCACTCCGGTTCTTCTCCTGATGTCTTCGTTTGTTATTCTGTCTCGGAGAGTTATTCCTAACATGGACCGCTCCATTCTTCTCTGCGTGACTCTCAGTTTGGTAGCTGCTGCTTTTGTTAAGGTAAGTGTTTCTGCTCCGTACGTCAAGACTGGGAGGACGCACTGATCAAATACCTTCCTTGGCAGTCCCCTTTAAAGTTCTCTCGTTTTCAAATGTGCCCACCAAGGCGACTCTCTTCAGTCATGAGTCTGATCTTCATGTCCCAGGTATTTTATTATCTACGAGTTCTTTCTTCCACCATACTGATGTTGGTTGGACATTGGTCATGATTTTGTTTTCGAGATATTTATATTTAAACCTACATTTTCTGTAGCACAACGTTCCTGTACCATCTCTCTTGCCATACCTAGATCTTCAGCTATTATAAGTATATCGTCGGCGAAACGTAAGTTGTTTAGATATTCTCCATCTATTTTTATTCCCTTTGTCATCCAATCCAAATTCTTAAAAGCATGTTCTAGCACCGTATTAAAAAGTTTAGGTGACATTGGGTCTCCTTGTCTAACCCCCCGTTCTATTTTTATGCGATTACTGTTAGTATGTATTTTGACAGTGGTTGTTGCCTGCAGCTATATTTTGTATAATAATTTAGTATATCTATAATCTAGCCTGCATTCTTTAAGCGCCTGTAATATTTTGCTTAGCTCAACTGTGTCAAAGGCTTTGTGAAAATCGATAAATATTAGAACTAGAGGTTTATTGTATTCCACTGCTTTCTCTATTAGGGTTTTTATACTTTGTAGATGGTCATTTGTTCCGTAACTTTTTCGGAATCCTGCCTGTTCCCTTGGTTGATAAGTCTCTAATTTTCTTTCCATTCTCTTAACTAGTATTCGCGTAAACAACTTATATATATATATATATATATATAAATATATATATATATATATATATATAATATATATATATAATGGCTGAGGAGGCTAATCGGTCTGTAATTCTCTAAATTTGCTTTGTCTCCTGCTTTGTGTAATAGAATCATAGTAGCGTTGTTCCAGTCTGTTGGAATATTGGCGCTGTGAAGGCAGATATTGAAAAGTTGTTTAATTTTTTCAAGTAATACATCCCCTCCAATGTTTAGTGCTTCTGATACTATTCCATCTTCACCCGGGGTTCGATTATTTTTCATTTTCTTCAGGGCTTCTTTGATTTCTGATTTTGTTATATTGGGCATTAAATCTGATCCTTGGTTTAATACCCCAGTTTTTAGTGTAATTGGAGGTTCCGTATTGTTATCTTTTTTTCTTGATCTATATAACTCTGTGTAGAACTCTTCGACTATTCTTAATATTTCATCTCTGTTCGTTGTTTCTTCTCCAGTTCTGTTTCTCAGTTTGTTAATTTCTATTTTCCCCTTTTGTACGCTCCTCTTCAAAACTTTCATGTTCTTATTTTTCTCTATTGCCTGTTTTGTTTTTTCTACATTGTAGTTTCTTATGTCTTTTCTTATTGCCTTTGTGATCATCTTATTTATTTGATTTATCGCTTCTTTGCTTGCAGTGTTATCTCCTTTCATTTGTCGCCTTAGTTCTATAAGGGTTTTCGTGGGTTGACTCAGTTTTTCATCTTTTTTGCTTGTCGGACAATATTTAGTTTGAGCCTGTTGCATTGTGTTGACTATTTGTTTGTTCAATATATTGATGTCAGCTGTTGTTGTATCTTTCAATGAATTCCCAATATATTTTTCGAACTCCTGAATGTTAGTTGATTTTGTCCATTTCTTTGGTTGTTTCTTATTTATCATTTTGAGTCTTTTCTTTTTCGGTTGATATCGTTATTTTAGCTCTTACTAACCTATGATCACTGCTTGTACTGAACTGGTTTAGCACATTTACGTCTTTAAATAATTCTTTTTTGTTTGTTAAGAAATAGTCGATTTCGTTCCTTGTTTTTCCATCAGGACTTTCCCATGTCCATCTTCTGTGTTTTTTCTTTTTAAAGAAGCTGTTCATTTGATAGAGATTGTTTTCCAAAAGGAAAGTCAGTAGTTGTTTGCCTCTATCATTTCTGCCTTCGCTTCCAAAATTTCCCAATATTATTTCAGAGGGTTCTTCCTTAGTGCCTATTTTGGCGTTGAAGTCACCACCTATTATTAAGAAGTGGCCAGGATTTTCCTTGATTGCACAGGATATTTGGTCGTAGAATATTTTGGACTTCTTCGTCTGGATGTCCTGTAGTAGGGACGTACACTTGAATGAACTTTAGGATATATCTGGCGTTTATTTTGATATTTAAGTAGACCACTCTTGTTGAGATTTGGATTATTGACAC
This sequence comes from Diabrotica balteata, assembly GCA_918026665.1. NCBI lineage: Eukaryota > Metazoa > Arthropoda > Insecta > Coleoptera > Chrysomelidae > Diabrotica > Diabrotica balteata. The sequence goes on along the minus strand of OU898279.1, from coordinate 83,444 downwards.
AATTCTGTTAGCAATTCTTTTGTGAATAAAGAAGCCGACGCCTCCGACTGTCGATTCCTTCGCTGATACCTACAGTATCCCAGTTCACTTTTGAGAGTTCTTCCTGCATTTCTTCGAATCTTTCTTCGGTAGAGAGTGACCCGAGCATTATATGTGGCGATGTTGAGGTTTATCTTTTTGACGCACATTGAATAGGGTGGTTTACAGTGGTCGGGTTTTTGGCATTTAAAACACGAAATTTTAAACATTTAAAGAAAGAAAATTTTTCTACAAGATAAAGACAGAACTTTCTACCAAATAGAGTTTTTGTGCTGGAATAACCTTTATGATAACATTGTCTCTGCTCCCTCTACCAACTCGTTCATAAACAGACTTGACCGTTTTATATTATAGTTAAAATATTGTTTTTCTTTAAACCAAAAATTGTAATTTTATTTCTTTTATTTGTAATTTTGTTATTTACTAGTAGGTTATTAATGAAATTTCTTTGTTTTGGGCATAATAGGACTTGTTCCTCTGTCTGCGCTTAGGTAATAATAATAATAAGTAAGCTAAAATGAACGTAATTATTCATTTCTTCTTCATGACGTTTGTATGAATATTAATTAACCTCCTCTAAGCCGCGTTCACCAGTAGAAATTAAATTTTCCACTCACAAAACCAATAAGTTATCTTCTCTGGAAGTTTTTTTATGTGCCTTCAACAAAACAACCATAATTTTCCTCCGAAACCGGAAACACATCATCCTCTTTTCCAACTCTAACACACTAATTTTTACAACTTTGCAGATGCTTCGATTACTTCTCCTAAAATCAGTTTTATCTCTCGAAATATACACGTTTATAACATTAGTTAAGAGCGGCTAGCAGTTGCAGACCGGAAGTCACCGGAAAACTTCGAGATGGTGGAAGGAAACAGAGAGAGATAGCCAGAGAGAGTGATTGCTGTTTCCTTCCGGTTGCCATTGGACAGACAGCGGATAAGGACGAGGGAGAGGGTCACTTTCGACGCTTTTCATGCAGTTTTTTGTTTGAATCTCGGTCGTAAATTGTGTAAAGTGTCCAAAGAGTGCTTTAAATTTCGGATACGATATATACCTATTTTTTTTTAATATGAATAAAGTATAGCTATACAAGAGTTCAAATAAACAAAATAGTAAATAGTGCATTACAAAACTGTTTCATAAATTCCTATTTATTCTACCTATATTGGGGTGCAAAATTAACCGCATATCAGATTTTTTGCTTTTTTGTTGGTGTTTAGATCAAAACTTGTTTAATTTGTTTGAATTGTGTTTTATGCATTATTAGCGATAACGGTTTTTTCTTGTTTAAACCTGTTTAGATGTTTTGTGCAAACAACACTTTTACGCATACGTTTTGTTATTATTGTGGTACTGTACCTGATTATAAGTTCGGCTGTAAGTTTTTGTATCGTCTCCTGTTTAAAACTGGCATTAATAAAATTATGACACCAGAAGAAGTAGCAGAAGCTATTGCTTTACAGGATAATGGGCGGAGCATTCGTTACATAGCAAATACCTTAGGAATTTCTCGAAGTACAGTGATTTCCAAACAAAGGGACACAACCACCATTTTAAGGAATTATCAAACAAAGGGACACAACCACCATTACAAAAACAGAGGCAGCAACAGGCACGGCAGAAGGTACAACAACAAGAGCTGGGAGAAGATGGAGAAGAAAATGAATTAACTAGACCCCCAACGCTAGAGTAGGTCTAAACGGCAATCCTCATACAAAAAATCCATAAAGCACCCAGAATAGATAAAATATCAGCAAAACTACTCAAGCAAGGAGGAAGGAATTTGACACAACAGATGTACCAGCTAATACGAGAGATATGGATAGAAGAAGAAATCCCCCAACAATGGAAAAACAGTATATGCCCTATTCATAAAAAAGAAGACAAACTGTTGTGTCAGAATTATAGAGGCATCTCTTTACTTTGTTCGGGATACAAAATACTCACAAGCATCATTAATCGAATACTTCAACCCCTCACGGAAAAAATCATCGGGGAATATCAAGCAGGGTTTAGGCAAAATAGATCTACCATTGACCAGCTATTTACAGTTAAACAAATAAGCCAAAATTGACAAAAAAAATTGTCAATTTAAATTATGTATTTGTTAATTTGTATTAGGTCTTTACTTTCAGGTCTTTTGTATTAGGTTTTATATATTCAAATCTTGAATAAATGGGAGTGTTAATATAAGCTCCCGCACTATTGTACTATTCAAAATATAAGAAAAAGAAGAAATAAGTTTTAAGGTTATGTCTATGTTCTCTAATATGTAAAAACGGTTACACATGTTTTTAATTAATATTCTCAATTTCTTAGGCTAATAATTATTGTTTAATAAACTTTTTACATGGACAGTATACTTATTTTATTTATCAAAAACAAAACTACTCATACAAACCATATCAAATAGACCGGGGCAACAACACTTTATTGACGATATAGAACATGTGAATATATTCACATACCTAGGAATAGATCTGGTCGCAAGCAATGAAGAAGTACCGGAAATAAATAGAAGGCTTGTGCTGGCAAATAAAGCCTATTTCGAGATGGGCCATACATTCAAATCACGAGACGTACACCGAAAAACAAAACTCCAGTTCTATAAAACAATAAATCAGGCCCATAGTAAGTTATGGTTGTGAAACATGGGTGGTGACACAGAAATCTGCCAATGCATTTGATGTGTTTGAGAGAAAAATATTACGTAGGATACTGATCCCAATAAGTGAAAACAACAACTGGCAAATTACGTATAATAGAGAAAATATACGAGCAATATAGCGAACCAACTCTAGCACAATACACTAAACTGCAGAGATTACGGTGGGCAGAGCACGTGGTCCGCATGCATGAGAATAGAATCCCCAAAAAATTACTAAATGCAAAAATGCAGGGAAAAGACTTGTTGGAAGACCTAAAAAGAGATGGGAAGACGAAGTCGATGAGGATGTCAGGAACTGTCTGGGACGCGTTCATGGAAACGAATAGCGATAAATCGAAATGATTGAAGAAGCTTGTTGAAGGAGGCCAAGGCCCGATTTTGTGTAGTGCCATTGGATGGATGGAAAGATTTCGGGAAACAGGATAATACACCAGGAAGCCAGGTCAAGGTAGACGAAGGAACCATAAGTCAAGTTGAAGATCGCTATGGCTTTCTTAGGTTACAAGCATAACGCAATCGTACACTATCAGCACCAGTACTTGTTCAACAATTAAATGATGTCCATAGAAACATAGTTTCTGTTTATACCGTTTGAAAGACGCTTAAATGAATATGGATTAAGGTCCTAAATACCTGTCACTGAAACTGTAATAACAGCAGATCATCGGAGGCAACGTTTACACTTCGCTCACGAATATCTTAATTGGGGTATTGACGATTGGCGTGCTGTGCTTTTTACGGATGAATCAAGATTTAACAGATACTCATCAGATGGACGGCCTAAGATATGGAGAAGAGCTGGTGAACGTTATCAGCAATGTTGTTTTAATCCGAGAGTTCAATTTGGTGGAGGTGATATAATGGTGTGGCAGGCATTTCTCTAGAGGTTCATACAGAGCTTGTTACAATTCAAGAGGGCAATTTAAACGCTCAACTGTCTATTCAGCAATGTTTGGAAGATCATGTAGTGCCATTTGCTCCATTTGTTGGAGAAAACTTTCTTCTGATGCAAGATAATGCTCGTCCGTACATCGCAAGAATAACACGAGATTACTTGGATGAAGTTCTTCTTCTTTGAGTCTTTTTCTCCTATCGGAGATTGGATATCATTAGGGCGATTCTAATTTGATTTACTGCTGTTTTGAATAATTCGTTAGTGGTACAGAAAAACCACTCTCTTAAATTTCTCATCCAGGACATTCTTCTACGGCCTTGATTTCTGCGTCCTTGGATTTTTCCTTGCATTATATTTTGTAGGAATGTGTACTTTTGTCCTCCCATCAGGTCTTTCAGAGTGTAATCAAACTGACTTACTTCGGATATTAGTTGCTTTCCAATAGAATATTTTAAATACATTATTAAGTATATCATTTATTCATCTTCCCTATTTATAAAACGAACTAGAAAATTAAAACAGTCAATTTTATAATTCTACAGTCTAGTTTTATTTATACTCAATATATTTTTGACAATTTTAACAATACCAGCAAATTATATAGTACGTTCCAAATCACAAAATATCCGATATCGCACACACTGATTATTTTTGAGTTCTAAAAATTCCACCAAAAATTAATATTCCCTACACTGAATACAACTTTCAATGGCAAAATAATTGGTTGTTTACAATATTTGTTCAATTAGTTCAGTTTGTGTCATTATAAAAACAGTTCAAAACAACTTTGGAGACATTGAAAAAAACTACAAGTACGGAATTTGAAATCTCACAAAAGTAAGAAACTTATGAGTATGCTTCTAATACATCTTACAAGACCACCTAGTAAAGCCAACAAACTTGTTTTTTACTATAAAATACAAAGGAGTATTTTATAGTTAAATAGAGAATTGCATCAGAGCAAATAGCCAAGCTGTAGAGAAAAAACCTGCAATAATTAGTGACATTTTGAAAACAGCACAGCGTTACAAAGAGCAATGCCTGGAGTAAGTGTTTTCAACTCTAAACTGTTGGTTATAATTTTTAAAGGTACTTTTAAGGTGCAAAAAACGGTGCTTTTCGATTATTTTTATTTTTATTGTATTAAACCAATATCTTAGTTTAAAATGAACACAATATTGAATGAAACTAAGGCTTTAACTTTAGCTGTACTATATTAAATTTCATCCAATAGTTTATGCAAAATTATATATATATACATTCGGTTTTATAACGTCTTACGACGTTGTCCGACTCCCAACCGCCACTGTATTCGGTCTTGAGTTAGTGTCTTCGTCCAGATTTCGAGCGCTAATCGCTTTCCTAACTCCCAGGTTCCAGCTCTGTGGTGGTCTTCCTCGTTTCCTCTTCTCTGGGGTTGCCACATCATCGTTTTTTTAGGCAATCTTTCGTCCCCCATTCGGCTCACATGTCCATACCATATGAGCTGTTTTCTCTCAATATCCTCAACTATAGTGCCCTCTATACCCATTTGTTGTTTTATCACTTCATTCCGTATTCTGTCGGCTCTTGATATTCTCATCGATCTTCTGATGGCATCCATTTCCGTGGCTTCGAACCTTTTTCTTATATTTCTCGGTTATTCTCCATGTCTCAGCTCCATAAAGTAGGCTAGTTTTAACCATTGTCTCATAGATGTTCCATTTTCTTTTCTTTGATATTTCTTTACTCCATAGAACTCCGTTCAAACATGCTATAGCTCTTCGTGCTTGTATCAATTCGATGTTCTATTTCTCGTTCGTCTTTTCCACTACGGTCGAAGATGACGCCCAGGTATTTATATTCGTCACATGGATTTACTTTTTGATTGTCATCGATATCGAGTTGTTCTGCTTCAGCTCCAATTGAGAGGTATTTTGTCTTTTCTAAATTGATATTTAATCCCCATTTCTGGTATTCTTCAATTAGTTTTTCTAAGCATGTATTCCATGTCGTCTTTGTCATTTGAGATCACCACCTGATCATCTGCAAACTGTAAAGTATATATGTAATCCTGATCGTTCAATTGTATACCCATTCCTTTGACTTTCCTTTTCCATTGTTTCAGAGCTGCAGAGATATAAATCTTAAACAGAGTCGGAGAGATACAACATCCTTGTCTGAGACCCTTAGTAACTGCAAATTTTTCAGCTAAGAGATTTCCGAATTTCATTTGGGAGTTTGAACCATAATATAGATCTTTGAGAGCACTAACCAATGTTTGATGTATATTTGATGTGCCCAGGACTTCCCTTAGTTTATTTAGCGGGACTGTGTCATATGCCTTCTCAAGATCTACAAAAGTCATATGTAACTCTCTATTTGTCACAACTTTCTTTTCTATAATTTGTTTAAGACAGAAGATGTTATCTGTACAAGAACGACCTGCTCTAAAAGCATCTCTAAATATGCAAAATTAACGATTGTAATTACTGTAGCCCTTATAATTACAAATCGAATGAGACTTTCTAAGATCCGACCGTCAATTCCTTTTCGAGATACGTTAATTGTTTAAAAATTTCATAAACCTGTGCTGGTTTTTATGGTTTCAAAAATTCACTCATTAATGCTCAAAATTGTTCATTTTTATCTCCACAGCTTGGACTAAAGAAACGGAATATTAGAGGTGCTACAATAGACACATCACAAAAAATAATGATATGGCAAAAAATAGGTAATTTTAAATAAAATAGAAAACTTTACAATTACGATTATATAAACGTATAATTATATAGAGTAAGTTATAGAGTTCGTTTCAATTGTTTAGTAAGTGCAAAATTATTAATTCTTGGTGGAATGATATTCCGGTCTTCAATAAATCCTCCCCCATATGGCGATATCAGTTTCGGGCCGTCGCCGTCCCGACGCACGCACTCGTACACACACACTCCACCACTCCTGTTTAATGAGCTAACCATTTTCAAACAGTTTATCATTGTGCGGTGTATATGGGGTTATATCATCATTACATACTCTCTCTGTCTATGATAAACACTCTCTGTATTTATATTGCCAAAAAATTAGGCCAGGAAAAGACATTTTCATCATAATGTAGATAAAAATTATATAAAAAAATATATAACAAATTGCGATATGTTTGATTTAATTAAAATTTAATAAGCGTCAAACAATTTTGTTATTTTTTTAGGTATCTTTTGGAAAAAATGTCAATAAAACCCTGATTTAGCAAGAATTTGTACACCGTAGAAAAAAATGTTTTAAATAATAAATGAAGCTAAGATAATTTTGAACAAAAATGTCTATTAGCACTTTTTCTGAAGAATGAACCGTGCTCTTAGAAACAACGCTTGAAGCGACCGGCGATTTCAAATCAGTTACGCCGGTGTTCAATCACAAATTAGTCCATTAATTTGTAATCTCGCATACGAGAAGCCCACCTTACGAAAGACAAATAGAGCACGTCGTATGTGAAAAAAATGTATATTGTTCTGAAGCTATTTCTTGTGGCATTGTAAATTAATGTTACTATTAAACTGGGAATAAGCCACAATTAAAGATAAAAATACATTATATGACGTTTCAATTTCCACTTCGGAAATCGTCTCAAATACAAACAGTAAATTATTAAATTAATTAAATATTTACTCTTGAACTAGTAAGTTAAAATTATTACATTAAAAAATAAATAATTTAATTATATATCCCGTACCTCGGAGGTAAAGGACACTATGTCCCATTTTCTTACTTTTCAGGAGAGCAGTTTTAAACATTTTTTAAATTTTTAATCAGTAAATACTCAAATGTTTCTTATATTTAACCAAGATTAATATATTATTATTGTGGTGTGTATAATCGTTTTTCCTTCCATGAAGTGTTATGTACCTGAAGTTTACCGTTCATTTTATATATTTTTTTTAAATGTGTAGTTGGACATAGTGTTGTTTACCTCTAATAACTTTTTTAAATAATGTGACATTGCATGTTAAGGTCTCTACGAAATAAACAATACAAATACACTAAACAGCCTATACTATTATTTTATTAGAGGTAAATATTATAATGTTATAATAATTAAATTAACAAAAGTTAAATAAATAAAATTATAGACAAGTTTCAAAATTGTTAAAGAGGCTCCATATCATCTTCATCTTCTTGTGGTAATCGTTTGTGGCTACATCGCTATGTGTTAAATTTTGATAAAGTGCATGACAAACTGACGGAAAAAGGCAGTAAGGTAATGAAGTCATTAAACTTTTGTTTTCTGATTGGTAATGGGTTTACTGAGACTTGATTAATTGAGCTGGAAACGTTACTTGCTGTCTTCGATACCTCATGAAGTCCACTTCATACATATTTTGATTATTGAAATCGGTCTTATAAAAGAGCTTCCCAATGTGTTCTTGTTGGACTGTAGGAGTCAACACATGTTGACAGTAGAACAGGATCTTCATTAACATTCTTTTTTCTACTTACAAAAGGATGATTAAGTGACAATTTCTTATCGAACAGCGTTTTGAAGTTTTTAAAATCTGCAAGTTCCATATTTGCACTGTGTATTTACCTGATGTTTGCCTAACTAGCTGTTGCCAGTTCCATGGTGTTAAAATGGCCAAATGGAGAGTTTCTTTTTGTTTCTCTCGATTAAAGCATAAACACTGTCTGCTTCCATATGTGTGTGCCCTTTCAGTAAAAAACTTTTGAGTGATCGTCTTTATTTGAGGTATGTACGCAGTATCCAAAAATAGCACATTATAACACTTATATTTTTATTTTGTCCATAGCAGTTATCGGTCCAAAGAGTGATGTCCTTTACTTGACTACCTGAATTGTATTGTCAGTCCATTTCAAAATTCACGAGGCAATTTCATTTGCACCTCGGAACCCTTTCGATTCGTCCCACATCATACATTGTACAGAAGAATCACTGCTTCTACAAAAGCTTCCTTTTGTAGAAACTAATACAATTGTTTGTTAGTGGTGAAAGCAAACATTTTTACAAATCACCAGATAGTACTTTGTGTTTTGGTGACTCTTTAGCCATTAAAAAGTCCAATTGTTGTAAGTTATACCGAGTTTTAAATTCAATTAGGTGAGTATCATGATTAGCCTGTACACTGGTTAGTTCATCTGCAGTAAGATTATTTTTCAATTGAGCTGTGAATGTACTGCATGTATCGCAAGTGTCTATTTCGGGTTTCCAAGTTTTCAAACGAAAACTTGGAAATCTTTATTAAAAATATCTGCGTCGAATTACTTTTTTACTCTGAGCTTTGGATCTACATGTCTTTCATTGCATTCATCAAAGTACAGTTGATACAACTTTTCTATCGTAAGTTCTGTGCCAAGATAATCTCTCTTACTCCTTTCTCTGGAATAATGAATCTCGCACTTTGGAATGATTTAATATGTTGATGTATACTATTTATGGTTTCGGTAGGAGTTTTATTGATTAGCGTGTGTCTACCTCTTTGATCAGCTTTTATTAAACCTCCTGGCTCAATTTTTTTCAACATATTTACTACTACTAAATTAGATATACAAAGTGTGTTTGAAAAAATAACCTTGCACACCCTCAATCGCTGATTGTTCACTGTAAAATGGTAGTGTAGTGTATTATTTTTAGATTTGGTAGAATTTAGGTCTTTTTTTGTTAATCGAAGAGTAGGTTGGATGTCGACACATGAGAAGATAAATTGCTTTTTAACATCTGAAACGTTTGTCTCAGTCCAGTATGAGTTGAAATTTTTTTTTCGTATTCTGGCAATCTTTTAGAGCATTTCATGCGACACATGCAAGGAAGCTTTAACATTTTACAGGCATGTTTTTTGGCCTTTTTTACTGAGATACTCTTTCCCACCAGCTATTTTTTGATTTGCGAACATTACAGACCCAATTTTGTTCATTTACTACACGTTTTTTGCTTTTTGTTTGCACTTAGTTACATTTTGTACCTTTCTTTTAACACTTTTCTCTTCTTCTAAAATAACTTCATTATGTTTCATTGGAATTGCCTGCATCACTGCTTAGGAATAAATCGTCCTTAAGAAGATTTTTTGTTATTGCCACACTAGTCGTAAGGAGTAATAATAGCTTTCTCTTTTACCTTTGTTTTCGCTGGTTTTACTTATACGTCTCATATTATTGTCGTCTGATTCTGAGCTTAGAGGCTTATGGTTATATCAATATCCGAATTATCATCTCCAAACAAATTATCATCTTCGTCCACTTCCTTACCATTACCTTGGAAGTTACTGTAGTGACCAGGTGTTCTGAAAGAAATCCAGCCTTGTAATAATAATTATAGACTAATTTTATAGGCCTATAATTGGCCAACACAATAATAATCCTTATAACCAAAAACCGGAATTTACTGAGCAATTTCCGTTACTTCCATTAAAAAAATATAGATCTGGCAACATCTGTTTACCCTAATCTGTTGGTATCAACAACAACAATAATTTTTGGGTACCGTTACGCCTAACGTAAATAAATTTTACCCAATCTCTTGTAGTATTTTGTTCATACGAGTATATATTGATAATTGCTTGGTAAATTCCTGTCTATGCCTAAAACACAATAACATAAATGGCAATGCATGTTACATAAATAACTGACAACAATCATACCATATTATGGTCATTTAAAAAAACAGACAAAATTCTTTACTAGTAACAAGAACATACTAACTGATACTTCTATTTTAACGGTAGATAGAAAAAATGTATATACAGTTTGAAATTCTGAGCCCTATACAAAATAATATACAATACTAAATATTTAGGTTAGAAAAATACAAAATCAGTGTTAAAAAACAATAGCTTACCTGTAAGTGTTGTTTTATTTGGAATATTACATGACAGTAATTGTAATATTATTTTCCACGAGAGTTCGATCCTTTTTACAATTATTAAACAACGAACTTATTGTACAACTTTTATCAACCTAACACAATTGCGATCTAAATAAAAAGGTTCAATGATTTTAGTTCATGACAATTCCGCAGGTACAAGGGTACATAACACTATGTCCGGATGGTAAATGACAATGCACACATTTACTAGAGGTAAACAACGCCAAGTCCACATGGTGTTGTTTACCTCTGACTGGAAGTGGACATGGTGTCTATATTAAAAAGTCTGTAACTTGTCGTAAAATTGTCTCTGGATATAGTATGGTTTTTACCTATGTGTAGTAGCCAGAAAAGTTATAATTCAGAAGTGCAATAATCTAAATTTTCGATAAAAAAGTGGACATAGTGTCCTTTACCCTCCGACGTACGCATAAAATTCTACTATTATGAGTAATTAATTTATGATTTTAAATTTAAAAATTAAATAAAAAATATAATTAATTATAATTATTTACTGTTGTATATTGAGAACGATTTAAGAAGTGAAATTGAAACGTCAATAAATGTATTTTTATCTTTAATTGTGGCTTATTCCCAGTTTAATAGTAATTTTAAAAAAATGTATGTTTTGTATACTATTTTGAAACCGTCAAACGCAGACTTGTACACGATTATGCACCATCTCCCAGATTATATTCAAAGCATCTAGCGATGTATATATAGATCGAGGATGTTAAATAGAAGCTCATCTAGAAAAAGATTTTAGATGATAAATAAAGGCAAGCAATACTAAATTGGGAATGACTATCGGAGCTTTATAAAGCTGTCAATTGGCAATCAGACCCTATATAAACAGATTATGCAGAGTTTCGCCAAGTGCTCGGTCAGATGACCAATGAGTACTCATATAGCGGCGCATCGCCCCGCCTACCTTTCCTTTCTGTTTTTTTTCATTGGTCTTTTGGTTCTGAGATGGGTGAAATATTATTTATAATATTAGTTGATTTCCAAACCAAAGACAGTTCACCTCGGTTTCTCCTAGAGCCTTAAACTCTAGAGTGCCGATCAGCTGGGCTCTGCTACAACTACCTTAGACTCTGAGGTTTTGTCTTTGTGTTCTTCAAATTGGCGTTTATGTGTATTCTTCGATGCATATAAGAAAACCAAATACCTTATTTTTCATGTAAGAAATTAGAAAAAATCCAGTTTCTACTTTTCTATCCAGAACTGAAGAGGAATAATTTTCAGAAGTCCATGATCTCAGTCATCTCAGTTTCACAGTATTTTGTGGAATATTTAAAAAAGTAGGTAACTGAAGTACAATATACCATTGAAAATGCAGTAATCTTGCGAGAAAACTGTTTTGATGTGAGTTGTTACCAATCTTTGTTAAGAGAGAAAATGTCGGTAGCCTGACGCCATAGTACATTATTTAAATTATTTTTTCTAAATAATTTCTCAGCACAGTATTTCTAAAGAAAGCATATTCAGTATATTAATCAGCTATATTTTTTATTTTATTACTTCTTCTTCTTGTTATTTATACATGACTCTGTCCTTTGGTTTTTCAATATACCTCCAGTAAGCTATTTTATTCCAATCGTTTCGGTGGTCATCCTACTGATCGTCTTCCTATTGGGAACCGTCTCTTGCCGTCTTACGTACTCTATTTGTGTTGTCATTCGGCAAGTGTTTTCATCTCTGCTGTTTCTAACATCCTTTTTGTCCTCTCTGGTCAGGTGCTATTTCTGTCGCGTATGTCATTACTTTCTGATGACTGTTTTTGTAAATTCTGCTTTCGTTCTTTCCCGATATTTATTTCTCCATATTGTTTCATTTAGGCAGTTTGCGGCTCTGTTTGCTCTATTCACTTGATCTTCCATTTCGGTTTCGAGCTTTCCGTATATTTAAACTCCATCACTTGTTCTATTATCTGACCTTCCAGCTCCAATTTACATCTTAGTAAATTTGCTATTGCAACCATGCATTTTGTCTTTGTTGGGGAAATTAACAATGTTAAATTTTCTGGCGGTTATATTAAATTGATGCAGCAATAACGTTTAAATACATCTAGATTTTTTCTAAAGGCGTTGTACCGTGTACCTAAGATCAGACTTCTACATAAGCTAGAACATCTCAGAGTTCGCGGTACTTTACTTCGGTGGATATATGATTTCCTGACAGATCGATATTACAAAGTATTAGGAGTTGGCGAATCTTTGTCACAGGACAGGTTAGTGAAAAGTGGAGTGCCTCAGGGTTCTAGTCCTTGGACCTCTCCTTTTTACGGTTTACACCAGTGATATTCCTTATTATGTCTCAAGTAAAATATCGTTCTACGCTGACGACACAAAAATATATGGCCAATCCAATCACAAACCAGCTAACCCGCCAAATGTGACCTTGACTCTATTTTAACTTGGTGTTCCCAGTGGTTTACTACCCTTAAAACGCGGAAAAATGTGTAGTGCTTTCGAATGTGGTAAAAATAACCCACTATAGTTTTATTTTTATGAACGAGAGAGTAATTAGCATAATTTTAACTGGTACCCATTCGACCACTCCATGGGCGTGCTCAAGATTAATTGAAAAATTACTTTGAATAATTGTAAAAAATAAATGAATTATTTCAGTGTTATAAAGTGTTATGTGTATGTAAACAAAAGTGACTCTCTTTTATCACACACTATATTAGAACTGACTGGCTTACATTAAAAAGGGTTTTAAAAAATTCACATTTTTTTTTAATTGTTAAAAATTACAAAAGAGAAAAAGAGTTTTTAAAACCGTCTAAGGTATGTTAAATAGATGAATAAAAATATTAATATCAAACTTACAGCTACTTGTTACAAATCCAAATCAGATTCAGAAGATGAACTTTCAGAACCAAGATTTATAATAACTGGCTCGATCATTTTATCAGTAATATTGTCCAGCTTCCACATTTTTTCCTCTTCTTTAATAGTGTGATTTACTGCCTTTTCCCAGTTTTCAGGTTTTACATTATTTACGGCCTCCAAAAACAACTGTTTAACATCATGAATTTTAAAAGTGGTATTTTTTCTTGAAACTTCACTCTTTATCTGTGCCCATACCAGTTCAATCGGGTTTAATTCACAATGATATGGTGGGGATCTAAGTACTGTCATTCCACGATTTTTGGCAATTTCATCAATTTCGTATTTTTTAAATTTTTCTTTATGAAGGGCACACAACGAATAAAGTTCCTTTCTTATAGATCCGGGATGGTACGTAATATTTTTTGAACTCAGCCAATTCTGCAAGTCTTTTTTTTAACCACTTGGTTGTGGGCAGTCCTTCTATAAGTCTGGAGTGATAACTTGCATTATCCATTACTATTACACAGTTCTTAGGAAGAAGATCTATCATTTGTTCGAACCATTCTTGAAAGACATCAGCGTTCATGTCTTCATGGTAGTCACCGGTACGAGTTGATTCAAAAGTTAATAAACCACCTTCAACAAAACCGTCTGAACTGCCAATGTGTACTATTATCAGCCTGCGTCCCTTTCCTGATGGTGGGTTTAAACCAGTAGATAAGTTATTTACAAAAGCGTGCCTTTGACTTGTAACAGTTTCATCCTGCCAAAATTTATTTGGTGTATGACCCTCGTTGATCCATGTTTCATCAAGATAAAATATTTTTCTTTTTTGGTTTCTCATTTCCTTTATGGTTCTTAGAAAATGTCTTCTCCTATATGACAATATCGCTTCTTTCTAATAAAATAGACTTTCTGGGATTCTTTTTTCAGCGGAAGCCTATTTCTTTTAAAAGTTTCCATAACGTACTTCGACTCATTTCTGGGTAATCCTTATCATCTCGAACTGAGACAAGAACTTTATCCAATGTTGGAAATTCTTGTCTAAAGAAGAATTCATGCACTTTCCGTCGAAGTCCTTCTTTAAAATGATATTCTATTTGAAATTTTGGTTTCCCTGGAGCATTACGTGGCATTTGAAAACTACCACATTTCTCTTCTTTAATAACTCTGTAAATCGTAGATTTCCCAACACCAAGTGTACTGCTAACTAACTCAACGGTCTCATCAACACTTTCACATAAACGTTTGTCTGTAAATGATTTAAAACAATTAAATATTAATGTTTTTTCATTAACTGTTAAAGGACCAATTTTTCGGCGTTTACACGGCACTTCCAAATTTTCCATAACACTAGTATACACAATAAACTGCACCTTGCAACTGAAGTACCTACTTTTAGTGAACTGTTAAGAATTTTGAATACGCCACTTGGACCTTCCTACAAAATGGAAAAACCCACTATCACATTTTCTGTGGAATAAGTTTAGAAGGTAATTATCTAGTCAATTACTGTCGTAGATTCCTGGAATTAAAGAATTAAATGTTTGATTGTTGAAACCCTTACTTCGTGGAATGCACTCATTTCAGATAAAATAAAACGTTTTATTTTATCTAAAGAATTAAACTTTATTTTGCAAATAGGTAGGAACTTATTAAACTTTTATTGGTTATATATAACCAATAAAATAAACATCTTACATTTCTTGCAAATTCATTAGTACCTGTTAACCTCCATCACTCCGACACTGGCAACCTTATTTAGGGATTAGTAACCCTCACAACTATTGTATTCTATTCTGCTCCAACCTTTATACCTGGTGGTCATACTCAATTTAAAATTGTTTTCCTATATACTTCTGTAAACTTGTTGACAAATATCTGTTTTTCATTGAGTCACCCGTATCAACAGTTTAGGGATTTGCATACATAATTTATTGTTTTATTACTCTCTCATACATAAAAATACACTATAGTGCCGTACGTTGTTAACGGGCAGTCATAAGAACTGTGTTTTCGTATAACGATCTTGGTGTTATCGTAAACAGCAGCCTAACTTGGTCCGACCATATTACCTCTATTTGTAAACGTGCAAACTCCAGACTGTATCTTATTCGGAGGTGTTTTTTCGAGAGTTTCAATTCAATCATTTTGTAAACTTTACACCCTGTACGTAAGACCCATACTTGAATACGCTGGGCCAACGTGGTATCCTGATCTGGTTCGAGACAAGACTCTGTTGGAAAACGTTCAAAGAAAAACCACTCCAATTTCTTTGGGAAAATACCGTCAACGAAGTGTCTGAAGAAGAATTTCAATAAAAAACAGAAACGTTGGAGTCGACATCGCAGCAAACTAAGTTTGGCGAAGACATGGAAGATACAGCAGTGCTGGACTCTGATTATGAGTAAAACTTGCTTAGTGGAGAGATATTTCTGTCGATTTTTTTTTATTTTACCGTTTTATATTAAAAATAAATAATTTACCAAATAAAGTTTTCAAAATTCACCTTTTTTCTCTGCAAAGATCCTACGGATACATTTTAGTCCAGATAATAATTGGTTGACCGTTCAGAATAAGAATAATAATAAGAAAGTACTTTTTAACCAATAAAGCTGAATTGATAATGTTTTTGAAAACTTGTGTAGGTATAAATAATTTTCTGATTCTTTAATAATATATAATAATATGTACGACCGTAGCTAATGTAACAAGGAATTTTAATTATTCAAAAAACTTTAACCTTAAATATCTCAATACTAATAAAATTGCACTTGGACCCCTTTTATTCTAAGCCCTTCTAATCGTATTAGTAAATAATTTCCATGGACTGGCCTATATCTTTTTCTATATATGACATATACCCACCCCTAAACACATTCATGCGACGAAGCAAATATTGCCGCTACATTGTCTCCAAATTGCCCGAATTTATTTTAGCAAGCAGTATTGGGGTAATTACAGTCCATTAAAGGAATTTTATAACAGTCACAAAACGGTTGTTTACGGAACTAATTACATCTAACGTTTAATTTTGAAAATTGTCCTTTTTGGATAACATGTTATTGGACATATTTTTACGAAAAGTAATGGTCTAATATACTTAGGTTATTTTATTTATGCGAAAAAAGGAAATTAATTACATTTATTGTTCTCTGCTATGGGACATTAGCGGAATAGTTATAATTAGGATAGATCTATTGTTTCAATAAAGCTTCAAGGCATGAACACTATCTTATGGGTGATTTAACTTCCACACATCCTTGAAAACCTTTCGTGTAATGATAATGTAGGCAAAGGTTAAGTAACTCTTCATCTTGCAAGCAGATCTAATATAATCTTCCTAATGCTGTTAAAACAGCTTCTGGCTTTTTCAATACGAGTTTTTAATTCGTAGCTGTGATCCCAAGTATCCTTAATATTGCAGCCAAAATAGCATATTTTTTCCACTCTTCTAACGTGTATCACCTATTGTAATTTGGAGGTTTATGTTGGCCTTTTTACTTCTTCTTCTTTGGGTGCCGTCTTCAATGAAGGTTGGCGATAACCTCAGCAAAATCATTTCTGTCCCTGGCTTTTCTTATTAAAGATTGAGAATCCAAACCAGTCCACTCACGAATGTTCTTCAACCAGGACGCCTGCCGTCTACCAGGACCACGTTTTCCTTCTACCTTCCCCTCTATAAGAAGCTGCAGTAGCTGGTATTTCTCATTTCTGTATATGTGTCCCAAATATGAGGTTTTCCGTGTTTTCATTATTTTTAAGAGTTCTCTGTCGGTACCCATCTTGTGTAGGACCTGCTCGTTGCTCATATGCGCTGTCCAGGGACTTTCAGCATCCTTCGAAATAACCACATTTCAAAACTTTCCAAACGCCTTAGTGAGTTGATTTTGAAGGTCCAGGCCTCCATTCCATATAGTAAGGTGCTGTAAACGTAACATTTCAGCATTCGGTATCGGATTTTGAGATTGAGTGTTTGGGACGTAAACATTTGTTTCATTTTTAAAAAGACATTTCTTGCTTGTTCAATTCGCGATTTTATTTCTATGTCTGGATCTATATCTTTCGTTATCCAGCACCCTAGATATCGAAATTTCTCGACATTTTCGATAATGTTACCATTCACGTTTAAAGCCATGGGTGGATGGATGGATGTTTTGGAGACAATCATTGTTTTTGTTTTCTTGACGTTAATGCTGAGGCCGTATTGTTCTCCGATCGATCTGACGCGATCTAAGAGTGTCTGGAGATCCTGTGCGCTCTCTGCAATTAGGACCGTGTCGTCGGCGTATCGTACATTATTTAGAACTCTGCCGTTAATTTTAACACCTTCTCTTGATTGCTCTAGTGCTCGTGCAAAGATTTCTTCCGAATATATATTGAAAAGTAGTGGTGACAATACACACCCCTGTCGTACACCTCGCTTGATATTGAATATTTCTGTGTCACCGGCTTCTGTTCTAACTGCTGCAGTTTGGTTAAAATACAGCGTTTGGATAATTTTAAAATCGTTCTCGTCTAGTCCCTTTTTGTGAAGGCAATCCATCAGCTTATCATGTTTTACTTTGTCGAAGGCCTTTTGATAGTCAATAAAACATAAAAGAGATCCTTTTTTTGGTCTCGACATTTTTGCAGCAGTATAATAAAACTGGTTAATGCTTCCCGTGTCCCAAATCCATTTCGGAAGCCAAATTGTTCATCACTGATATCCTGTTCACATTTCTTATAAATGCGTTGGTGAATAACTTTCAAGAATAACTTTAACATATGCGACATTAAACTAATAAGTCTGAAATCACCACACTTCTTTGCTCCCTTAGTTTTTGGAAGGGGAATAAAGACTGATTTTAACCAGTCTTGTGGAATTTCACCGCTTGTATATATTTGATTAAATAATTTGACGATTATATTTAAATGTTTCTCTTCCAGTAGCTTTATGACTTCCGTATGTATGTCATCGGGGCCAGGGGCTTTCCCATTTTTTGCGTTTTTGATTGCTCTCTCTACTTCTTGTTTTAATATAGGAGGACTGGTTTCATGGTTTTTATATATTATGTTGTTTAGTGGTGTGTCCGAGAATAGTTCTTCTATGTAATGTCCCCATACGTTGTTTAGATCGCTTAATTCCCATATCGTTTCATTCTCGTCGTTTGTTAATCTACAAGGGAGTCTTTGTTTTGTCATTCCAGCTAGATCTTTTATTTTTTTGTGAAGCGTTTGACTGTCGTGTTTCTTTATTAATTCTTCGATCTCTTGGCAGTTTTCTATCATCCAATTTTCTTTTGCGGTAGCTATTTCTTTCTTGATTTGACGATGTATCTCCCTATATTTTTCATTATCTTTATTTTTGTAGGCTCTTCGAGTATCCATCATTCCCAGAATTTTTTGTGTCATCCAGGGTTTAGATTTTCTTTTTTTATTAGTGTCTTTTATATATTTCTCGGCGCTAGTAAAAGCATTCTTGACTTCAGTCCATAAGCCTTCTGTAGTTGGTGATAACTCTCTTTGGAGTCTTTCACATTCCTCGTTGAGTTTAGTCTTTACCATACTTTGTATATTTTCTTGTTTAAGTAAATTGATGTCGGTTTTTCTTTTGACAGTCTTTTTTAGCATTTTGAACTTTATTTTTAATTTAACCACTAGTAGGTTATGATCCGATGGAACATCTGCGCCTGGGTATGTTCTTGTATCCGTTACTGCATTTTTATATCGCTGGTTTATAATAATGTAATCGATTTGATTTCGGACACAATTGTTTTTATTATCTGCGGGTGATTTCCACGTATATAGCCTCCGTAGTGGTAGCTTGAACCAGGTGTTCATGATAGTTAGCTGTTTCTCCTGGCAAAATTGTAGTAGTCTGTCACCTCTATCATTGCGATTGCCCAGTCCGTAATTTCCACAAATATGTTCCACTATTCCACAACCCACTTTGGCATTAAAATCTCCTACGATTAATGTTGTTTCATAACTCTTTGTCATTTTAAGTAATTCTTGGAGATTCTCATAGAACTGCTCTATTTCATCATCCGACTTGTCAGCAGTTGGTGCATAAACTTGGAGTATGTTTATGTTTACGGGCTTACTCTGTAATTTCAAAAGAAGCATTCGATCAGAATAGGGTATGAAATCAATTACTGCTTTTTTTATCTGCTCTGTTACTATAAGGCCTACACCATTCCAGTGTCTCTGCTGTTCGTTCCCCGAGTAGTATATTGTGTAGTCATAGATGGATACATTTCCATAACCAAACCATCTCATCTCACTTATACCTAGTATGTCTACTCCAAGTCTTTTCATTTCACGAATGGTATTTTGAACTTTACCGGGTTCAAACATACTTTGTACGTTCCAAGTGCCTATTCGTACCAAGGATTGGTTAGTAATGTATTCCACTTTCGGGTGGTTCCTCCTCGCGGGGATTCTTTGCACCCCCTGACCACTTAAGGTCTGCCGCGGACTAGGGGCCGTTAAATTTTTGTTTCGCATAGGTTACTTTACTAGGGAAAATATAGTGCAGTAGTGTCCCGTTGCTTTCTGCACCGCAGTATCACAACCGGTTAAATCATAATTTGATTACCGCCCGTGACTATCCGGTATCAGACCGATACAGAGATCTTGTCTCTACCGCTCTGATCCTGTAATGACATAGCTGCTGCCCTATGCCATGCTCTTAGTTGATCCGCGGGTGTTTATTTGGCAAAGCCTTATTCGCACCTGTCCTACATATCTGTAGGACGTTCCCTATCAGCCATTGGGACGCGCCGTGTCGGGGTTGAGAGCTGCCCCCCTCCGAGTGTGTTTTCCAAGAAGTACTGAGAAGCCCCTACTCAGTTCAGAACCTCTCCTTCTTAGAAACTAACACCGACACGGTGTTACTTCTTACTAATGATCATTATTTTTGTCTTCTTGCAATTTAGTTTTAGGCCGTATTTGTTACATGTTTCTACAACGTTATCCATCATTTTTTGGAGCCCCTGCGCACTATCTGCCAGCAACACTGTATCGTCTGCATATCTAATATGGTTTAAAAGTTGACCATTTATAGCAATCCCATCTTCTGATTCGTCCAAGGCCTCTCTAAAGATGTTTTCAGAGTATATGTTAAATAATGCAGGTGACAATATGCAACCCTATCTAACTCTTTTTTCGACTGTGAAGATCTCGGACAGTTCATTTTCTACTCCACTGTTTCTTTTTGTTGGAGATATAAGTTTGAGATCAGTCTTATATCCTTACCATCGGGTCCTGATGTTTCTAGGATATCGATTAGTTTCCCATATGGAACTTTATCAAATGCCTTCTCGAAATCAATGAAACATGCATACACATAGCAGTTGACATCCCTGGCTCTCTGTAGTAGAACTTGCAAACTAAAAAGTGCTTCCCTCGTTCCGAGTCCTGCTCTGAATTTAAATTGAACTTCACTCAGGTGTTCTTCTAATTTGGTGTATATGCGCGAGTGAATGATAGTAAGGATGGCTTATCAAACTAATTAATCTATGTTCTTCACATTTTCTAGCGTTGGCATTTTTGGGAAGTGGAATGAATATTGATAGTAGCAAGTCTTTTGGTAAGTAACCAGTCTCCTAGATGCTGTTGAATAGCTTCGTAATAGCTGTGATTTGGTGTGCCTCTAATCGTTTTAAAATTTCACTATGCACCTCATCAGATCCTGGTGATTTCCCATCTAGTAGCTCTAGTTCAGTGAGTTTTTATGTTTATTTAGTATTTAGTATACTTTTTGTTTCTTGTAATATATATAAGCTTCCTAAATAAACATTATTATTATTATTATTATTATTAATAATAATGAATGAGAAATATTCTACAGAAAAATATATCCACTTGTTAAAAAGAGCTTTTATAGAACATTATACCGAATCAATAACTGGTTTATTAAACTCTAAAGTAGTAAAAATGGTTAAACAATCTCGGAAACAGTATTGTCCGACTTATTGCAAATAAGAGATACAAAGAAACAAGCTTTGTCAGAAAAACAATCCGTCTAATCCCCGCCGCTGTGTACTTAAACCAAAAGAAGTAGTTATCAAGATCGAGTATCTGTTTAACAACCTAAATAAAAGAGTTTCGGACGGGTAAATGGAATCTGCAGCTTATCCGACGCTGCCGCGACGTCGACGTATAGCGTCATCGGCGTCGACGGCAGCTCCGTCCCGCCCGCTCCATTACATCCAAGGCGGCGCGGCGTTTCCGCCTCTCTAAACGATTCTAACATCTTTAGGATGTTCTTAGCTTTGTTTTCACTTATTCTCGACATTAGTGGGGTCTTGCTTAACGGCCATCTCTAACTGACATCAAATTCAGTGTTGTCGATTTTTAATATCCTTCAAGGTTAATCACAAAAAGATTAAGAACCCTTTCAATGATATTTCAGAACATATAACTGATGAGAAAACAATAATTACATAATAAATTATTAAGATTTTATGGACTAGTAATACGAATCCACAAACAAAATCAACTGTCGCAAGTATTAATTTGATCATTTTTCATTTTTTATTTCAAGATTCAACTCTATACAATTTATATTCCGAAACTGGAGAACCATCATTGCAGTATAGGCAGGCACTTTTAACACTTTCATATGCTTGTTCTGTAGCTGCTAATAAGGATCATCCACTCTTCGAAAATACTTTTTCTAAAAATAATCTTGACTTTCTCTTACACACCTTATCATATACGAGTAAGATCAATTCTGAATAATTTTGACACAACAATCCCAGATGTATTTCACTGCAACATCCAACATCCAACTCCATGGTTAATAAGCATCCCAAATTGCAACACCTCTCTAATAGAGTTCTCCAAAAAATGCAATAACAACATACTAATCAAAAACAAACTAAACGAGATTCTTAAACGAGATTACCTTAACTGCACAAACAACCAATGCCTCTAAATCTAATGATGGCATTGGTTGTGCATTTGTTACTCCAATGTCTACTTTCAAATTTAAACTACCGCCTAGCTCGTGTTTTCACCGCTGAACTGTTTGCTTTGTACCGTGCCCTAAAACATGCAAACCTGTCAAGAATTTCAAAACCTCTGTTTCTCACCGACTCGCTCAGCTCTCTTCTTGGAATACAGCAACTGCATCCGAAACAGCCCTTGGAGCAACTAATAAAAACTAAACTACAAATCGACCAAGAGAACCACATAACTCCTAAATTTATACATTAAGGTCGCTTATCAATGAATAAATCTTTAAATCATTGGCATAACATAAACATGGTGCAGAAATTGATTCACACAGATCGTTAATAAATAACAAGAACAATAATTGACCTAGATTAGAACCTTGTGGAACCCCTGAAGAAGCTAGGTACTTTTCCGATTTGTAACCATTATAAGCAACAAACTGCGTTCTATTTGACAAGTAAGACCTCATAAAAGTCACGGCATCCTCAGAAAGACCAAAGAGACACAATTTAGAAAGTAATACGCCGTGGTGAATTCTGTCGAATGCCTTCGTAAAGTCAGTATATATGACGTCAACTTAACTTCTATTATCTAGGGCTGCTGAGATATATTGTGTGACCATTAATAAGTTTGTCACAGTGGACCGATTGGAGACAAAACCATGTTGATATTGAGACAGCTGATTACGAGTGCGTGAATAAATACGATTATACAAAACTATTTCAAAGACTTTTGATAGATTGCAAATAATGGAAATTGGTCTGTAGTTTTCTACCTGACCCTTTTCACCAGTTTTGAATATTGAGCACACTTTTGACTCCTTCCAGAGACTCGGATATTCCTTGTTAAGAAGACATAAATTAAAAATTTTTAAAAGTGGCACAGTTAAGGCACCTATACAATCCTTAACCAAAAAGGATGGAATATTATCAGGTCCACACGTCATTTTGTCTTTCAATTTCTTACTCGCAAAAATTATCTCAGAGTCTAAAATAGGATAAAAATTTAAGTAATCTGCGTTAACTGAGGAAGAGTTAGCCTTGAAATTAATATCTGATGACAGAAAAACACTCTTGAAAAATTCTGCAAACACATTTACAATATTTTGTGGGTCGGAGGTAGTAATGTCATTATATTTCATCACACCAGGAATTCTTGAACTATTATTTTTTGAATTTACATAAGACCAAAACTTCTTGGGGTTGATGGATAAAGCAATTTGGATATTCTCGACATATACATTGTATGCCAAACTGATTTTTGATTTGACAAGGTGTCTTAACCGTTGAAACTCAAGCAAATCACAATGATTTTTGAATCGTTTAAACTTTTTTCTAAACTTTTCTTTTAATTTGATGTTGTGAATGATATCAGCATCGAACCAGGGGGGGTATTTATGGCTAAAGTTTTTATAAACTGGAATATACTTATTACACACAGAAAAAATCTTATCATAAAAGTTATTTAAAGTTTCATTAACGTCATTAGAAGTATCCAGAGAATTCCAATCCGTTTCATACAGTTCTCGATATAAAGCAGGAAAATTTGCTTTTTTAAAGTTGTAAGTTAATTGCTTCAAACCACACTTAAATTTAGGCTCTTTTACAAATATATCCGTAAATGTTATTAGAAGAGCTGGGTGATATGAGTCTTCATAGACCAAAGGTGAGTCATCATGCTTCACTTCACAACTGAAATGCGATAAGACCAAATCTAGCAGTCTACCCAAATGATTAACAACATTGTTAAATTGTCTAAGGCCAGTAGAGCCCGCAAAACTTACAACTACAGAAGTTTTGAAATCAGACATATCATTATCTATAAACCTTGAAACATTAAAATCGCCTAGTACTACTCAGTCATTATTTAAGTAATCAAATTGTCCTAAGCAATCGAGAAAATATTCAAAGTCTACCAAACTTAATCTATCAGGTAAATAAACAACAACTATATAAAAAATATTTGTAACCAATCCGGCACTTGACAATAATAAGATCAATTAGTGGAAATTGTGCGTCGAGAGCCGTAATGTCCAATATTTCAGATGTTATGAAATCTTTTAACGTGAGCACTACACCACCACCCTTCACTTTGTCCACCTCATGGAATTTTCGGTCTTTTGTGTATACGACATAATTATTCGGAAAGAGTTCCATACTCGAAACATCACTGCGTAACCACGTTTCACTTAATGCTATGATGTCGAATTCACAATCACTAACGTTTGCATTAAATAATGAAATTTTGCTATTAAGGCCGCGTACATTTTGGTAATAACATGTAATTTCAACGTGTTGTGATTTACTTGATCTGGAACTGCTGGACACATTTAGTTTAAAGAGCTCTCAGTTTTACTGACTATGGTAGGTCTACCCTTTATATACTTAATAATCAGATGTTGTTCTCCATTGTCTGTTCGACGTTTCAGTTCGGTCCGGAGGTCATTTAAGTATTGTCTCTGTCGAGGTGTTTTATCATCAGAAATTGAAATAGCAGAGAAAGTAGATGTGGCTAATTTATTCTTGATACGCAAAATAGACTTAGCCTGCGCGGGTGTTGAAAAGGTCACTTTCATTAGACGGGCCTTATTTGATCGTTTACCAATTCTGTGTACATGTCTTGCAGAAATCGGATTTGAATTACCACTTTGTATCGTAGTTAGAATATCATTTACTTTATTATTATCTTTCATAGCAGAATTAGTTTCTGGTACGTTATACAAAATGATATTGTGCAATCGATTAATACGGTCCATGGCTTCTTCAATTATCTCTTCCTGATGTTCGGCTTGTATTGTAGGATTAATATTAGCTATTTTCCTTTCTAGATCCTGCAGTTTAGTTTCCACAAGATTCGTAAAAAATTGCTTTAATTGAACAAACTTGTCCTCTCCGTTGCTACAAGTATTACATAGTATACATACTAAATAATAGCAAGATATCAAATTTCACTTAAATCGGTTGAATAGTTTTCAATATATCCCTAAAATTAATATAAAAAATATTAATGAATCACCCCGTAGAACGAAAACTATCAACATTTTGCCAAAGCAATTTGAGCTCAAATGCTTTATTTTGATGTCTGATAAAAGTTTCATAAAATCATTTTGCCTAATATATGTTTTATATAGTATAGATTGTGTCATGTTTTTTATCCTCTCCCATTAACTGTTTTAATACATTTTTTACGATTTTAAAAACCAATAGTAAACTAACAAAACAAATCCAAATAGATTTAAGACACGCCGCTTATCTTCTAGATAGAGGAACATCTTCAGGATGAGACGTGGGGGGCGTACAGGAAGTCGTAAGTTGGAAAACTCCTTTTTCGTGGCGGATCGCTTTACTAGCGGCGATTATGTGTTAACTCTCAGCAAATTGCTTCCGAAGCTAATGGATTTTTTTGTGTGTGCATCGCTCCTCGCTCCGCTAAGAGCCGTTTCACGATAAATGCCAAGGAAATGAAATAATAAGTCTTCGAGAATTATTTCGTTACGAGGTTTATCTGGCTCTTTCAGATTTCTTTTATTCCTTAAGTACCCAGTATAATAAAAACGTATTCTGTCGCTGAAAAATAGTTCGATAAAACTAAATTGGCGCTTTATGATTTGTTGCTTCCTTTATATGGTATAAGAAAGTTTTGTTTATAAGTTTTATTTAAAACTTATAAACTATGTGTCATCTAAACAATTTCAAAATTGTTTAGATGACACAAAGTGTTCCAATTTCTGATATTTTTCATATTTTTCTTCCACAATAGAAAACCATTTACTTTTACACTAGACAGCAATTTAAAGTAACTTTAGTGCAATCCAGGTTACTTTTGAGTTTGATTTTTAAAGTAAAAATAGAAATTTTTTATAATAATTTGCTTTTATAATAATTTAAAATAATTTGTAATAATTAAAATTGTAAATCTCAAGGCGTGGCTAAGCTGTCATTTTAATTGTTCTGTTTTAAAATTTAATGTTGACATATGACAGCTAGTTTTATTATTTTTGACATCTAGTAACTATCTAATATTTGAGACTTTTGTTTTGTTTTTTTTTAAGGTTAACCTCTAGGAATAGTTTCATTTAAAAGATGTTTCGTTATTTATAATAATTTATTTCTATACTACGTTCCACGTTTAGAAAATAACATTGCGGAGATATGGCCATGTATTTCTTATGGACGATAGCAACGCGGCGTTGCCACGACGCACACAAGCACAATTTAAGGTTGTATAATTAGTATTTTCGTTTCCACAAACATGAATTAAATTAATGTTTTTTAACGTAATTGACCAAAAGTGCCCATTCGAAACAAGAGATGAAAAGTAGGGAAAATGATTTTAATTAGATAAATAGTATTTACAAAAGATAATTTTATTTTATCTTATTTTAATTAAGTATAGTAACGACAGTTTATTTGTTTTTCGGTGAGAATACGATATGCCATGAATCATAAAAATCAGTAGAAAATATTGACCGCGTGGGCTTAGAATGCGTATATCTAATTACTAATTGCAACTTAAAATAATACGATGTGCGTATGTCAGCTATTTTATGTCGTTCTCTGACTACATAATGATAATAAGGCTTTTATTTAGTAGTTATTCTGACTTTACAGTTAAATGTTAATTGAAAATGAAAATTCAAAAATTAAGCCAAGGGAATATCTTGAACATCCGTGAAAAAGAGAGTGCCTGAGAGTTTTGGCAACACTGATCTCCATAAGCGTAATGTTATTTTCTTAACTTGAAACAAAGAATACCACCGTTTATGCTCAGTAGCAATTTTTTGTAAGTTTTGTAGCATCTCCCACTTGTAAACAGAGTTTGTAAACGGATATGACATGCAAGTTTCTCTTTGTTATTTTGGTATAAATCTTTGTAAACTATTTATAAGGTAATTACTATTTAACTGGGAATATTATTGTGGCTTATTCCCAGTTAAATAGTAATTAATTTAAAATACCACAAGAAAATAGCTTCAGAACAATATTTATAAGGTAATTATTTTTGTATTATCTGTATTTGTAACTGTTTGTGGTGAGACAGTAATAACTAGTTTTTTCCCTAGCCAATTTATTTATTTATTTTAGAAAAGTCTCCTAACCTCTCGTTTGTGTTTTTAGGAAAGAAGAGCCTTTTTTCTTTCATCCAGCGGGAAGTTTTCTCGAAGCGGCGTCCAATTTTAAATAGCTAGAGGTCTTTCTTGTTGTTTTGTTGCCCATTTTTCCAATAGATTCATGTAAGTACCCTCTTTTTGTTTCATTTTTGTAGTTTCCCCAATCCAACCCCTTTTCCATTCACTTATCCACGACCCCAGCCTTCCAAATAAACAATGAGTGCCATTCGCATAAGTTTCGTTTATTTTATTTGCCCTATCTCTGTCCCAATACTTTCAGTCCCCAAATTTCAACCCCCCATACTAATACCCTATGTGGTAGGCTAAATATTTCGTTACACTACTAAGTGGGGATGTAAATTTGGAATTTTCTTTTATCGAAATTAAGATCTTTGGACATTTCTTAATCTCTTTAGAGCTTTATAAATCTATATTTTTGAAGAAGGATAGGAAAAAAACAGAAATTTAACTGCTGCTATACATTTTACATCTGAACATAATTACGTTGACTTAATATTTTACCGTTTTCTATAATATTTTTCGTTTATTGAATTTAATACACCCTGTATAAAATTAAATAAGCTGCAGACCAGTTTATTACGCTCTGTATAATTCATAAAGCAATTTTTTCCATGACACAATAAATCCTGCGACCTCTGCCAACCAAAGCGGCGCGTTAGCTAAATGGTGCGGTAAAATCACCGTTTTCTTGTTCTCCTTTCTTCTTTTCCGTCGTGAAATACTGCTGCGGGACTTCCTCTCCGGATTATTTTATACACTAGAACAATTTGAAAATATACTTTTGGCACCGTTAAGGGCCGCATTAACGTCCCATTCCATGAAAAATTGGCCTCTGCTGCATCCCAAGAATATTGTATTCGGAAAAGATTCGTCTTCAATGTTTGGGACTCTAAATACTCCGTTACAAAAAATCCTTTTTGTGGTAAAAAAACTAAATGTTGTATTTAAATAAATATATTTAAAATACATATCATGCTGAAGAAGAGTGTTACAACTCAAAATTCTCTGTTTTCGAAATGTATGCAGTAATCAACCGAAAAAGTGGTTTATTTTCTGAGAAAAATGATTATAACTGTAGTTCAATAATTGTATACGAGATTGCGACATGCAACGTGGTAATGTCAGCGGTTTTGACAGATACCTGTGAACGGGAGTGTTACAATTCAGTCTATTACCCAATGTTCATGTGGGATTATCGCCTTTGGTGAGAAAGAACATTATATTTCGTTCTAAAACATTTCAAGTGACTTTGCTCTTGTTGAATTGCTCTCAATTTGTTGAATCTTCTAAACTATAAAAAAACATGTTACCCTCGGAATCCAGTGGCAAAAATATTTCAAGGAATCAGAAGGTTCAACTCCAAACAAGCCAATTCATGCATTTTTACCACTTCTACAAGAACTCAAACTTGGTTGTAGCACATCCTATTATTAACGGATCTAGCAAATCACACCTTTAGGATTAACAATAATAAAAAAATACACTAATATTGGCTGAAGCATTTGCATATCCCAGTGGAAAGATTCCGATGAATTATAAGAAGATTTTAGATCTACAAAAACTACAAAGTTATATACCGGATGTAAAAAATATCCAGGATTATTGTAATGAATTGTTCAACTGACCCACAACGACCAATAATATACCTGAAGAAGATTAATGATCACACTTTTCGTTTTTTTTTTGAGTTGTAATATTTTTTGCACTTTTTAATATAAATTACGGTAATATGTGTATTTTGTTTTATTTTAATTCCTTATAAAGTTTAGTTTAGTTTGCTTAAGGTGTTTCTTCGCATCCTTCACAAAAGAATGTTCAGAAAGCTGGAAGATCTAAGCGGTGAGACACAGTTTGGTTTCAAGAGCGGACTAGGTACAAGTGAAGCAGCTTTCTGCTTGCATACGCTGGTACTAAACTGCTTGGATCAACGAACGGATATAATCATAACATTCCTCGATTATGAAAGGTGTTTGACACCGTAAAACATGACGCAATGATAAAAATGCTACACAACGCTAACATTGGCGAGAAAGATATAAGAGTTATCCAGAATCTCTATTGGAATCAAAAAGCACGAGTGAGACTGAACAAATCAACCAACACAGAAGAATTTGAAATTTTAAGAGGTGTGCGACAGGGGTGTATTTTGTCTCCTATGTTCTTCAATCTCTATGTGGAGAACATTTTTGCAGACGCACTGGAAGGCTCTGAGTGTGGAATAAAGGTAAACAAGTTTCCGATAAATAACATTCTAAATGACGGTTGCGTTTCGATTTAATTTGAGTCTCTTACCATTCTCTTACACGTGTTTCTGGGTCTACCCGTCATCAGAGAGAGTTTGTAAAAAGACTCAAACCAAACCAAAACGCACCAACTACTAAGGCAATTATAGGAAAATAATTACCAGAGTATGCTACTAGAGACCTCTAGTGAGGAGCTAACATTCGTTACGCCGACGACACCGTGATAATAACAGACAATGAACATGATATTATGTTGATGTTAAATAAAATAAACACCGTAGGAAAAATATATGGCTTGGAGATAAATACCGGAAAAACTAAATGCATTACAATAAGAAAAAACGAACTTTTAAGAATACAACTGCAAGTAGATAATGCTTCAATCGATCAAGTGAAAACATTTAAATACTTTTGGGAATGATGATGAATGACCAATGGGATCCTCAACAAGAAATAAAATCCCGTACCGAACAAGCAAGATAAGCTTTTATCAAATTCAAACCGCTACCATGTAACCGCAATCTTTTCTTCAATCTCCGCTACAGGATGGTTAAATGCTATAAATGGTCCATATTGTTATACGGCATGGAAACATGGACGTTAAGAATACCTTCCATTAATAAGTTGGAGGCCTTCGAAATGTGGACGTTGCGAAGAATGTTCCGCATACCATGGACAGATAGGGTGAGAAACGAAGAAGTCTTAAGAAAGGCAAATACTGAGAATTACCCAATTTGATCAAGATACGAAAAATTGGATACCTCGGTCATATTCTGAGAGAAAAAAATACGTAATCGTCCAGGGAAAGATTGGAGTCAAGAGAGGAGTAGGTCGCAAACAGATGTCGTGGCTACGGAACATAAGGAACTGGACAGGCATAAATAACACTGGCGATCTTTTGCATGCCTCAAAAGACAGATAATTCTGTCTTTTGAGGTTAAGCCAAGTCTGGCCTTACGATAATTCGCCAACGCACTATAAGAAGAAGTAAAGTTTAGTTTCAGGTGACGCTGAACAATTTATTTGCAAAAAACCTCATAAGTCAATCACTCAGTTTTTAACTTGCAGTTTTTTAACTGTTGAACAACAATTTTAACTCACACAGTTGTTTCTTGTTTTCCGAAAATTTATTTTAGTTTAGTTTTGTGTGGTTTCTCAAATAATTGATTCAAATGTAATTAAAAATATAACTTAAAGACAGATTGAAAAATAAATGCGATGATTAAATTGGATAATTTTATGAGCAAACTCGTATTCTTAGAAGTAGGAAACTTTTAACGGTAACGACAAAATGTCATCCTGTAATTTCCTAACCACCAGCCAATACTATTTTTCTTGTCGAAATTTTATCGTTTTACGAGCTCTATATTGCTGCTGATATAAAATAGTCGGAGCGTGTAACCTGTTTTGACACTTTGTATACGTAAACGATACGTCTAATGGAAATTCGAGAGCGTTCACAAGATTCATGACTGGAAAAGTGCGACAGATATGACGCATTCCCTGGCCGGAATCAAATAAGGCGAGAAAATATGGTGCCATGGAAAAATTGCACTCTCTTTCCAGCTTCCGGTTCTGTATGGTATATCGGATGTATCGATATTACTCTCTGACAATTTTTTATATCTATTGATACATTTAAAAATGTACAGGGTTGACATCAATATCAACATTAAGCCTTGATAAAAGTGTGATAAGGTAATAAGAAAAAAAATAAAAACCTTATGATGTAATGTTTTGGTTTTTAGACAGTAAGGCAAAATGGTAAATAAACATTTTGTTTCTCTTAATTACCTGTGATCATTCTCATGAAAGGATATAAAATTGTGCAAAAAAATCTTTTTAAATTAAATGAAAGCTACCAACATCAATGCAATGTCCGTACAGCGCTACAAAAATGTGAAAATAATACTTATGGGTTTAAGTAGTTGATAGGATAACTTGTTGACGGCTTCAGATGTTGGTTGGATGGATTTTAACTGAATGAGTAGATGAAGATGCGGAGGATCAAACCCATTGTAGTTTCAGGAAGCATGGTAGCTGCTATGCTGCAGCAGTATATTAATCTCTATGGTCGACCATGTGGTTTGGGAAAGGTCTCTCTCGAATAAGGAGGACAAGGAAAGTAGAAATTAGGCCAAAAAACCTAATGGAGATTTATACAATTTAACTCTCCGTTGGGTTAGAGATGAAAGATGAAAAAACAATTAAATACAGTAGGGCGTAGGGTTGCGATTATCCGAGTCCCGACAAATCGTGCCTCTTTATTAACCGAGGTAGTAATTGAAAAGAACAGATTATGTAATAAATTAGCTTGGAGAGCGAGATCAAGTGAAAGCGTGTGCACTGGCTGTTGGTACGCTGAAGAGATGAGTCACTATGGTCTGTTTTTTAACTAGGAGGAGTAATTCAAATTTTCCGCGCCGTAATGCTTGTTTGCAATTGGTCCAACCGCAGGCAAGTTTACTCCACTAAATTATGACAAATTGACACTAATGACATTTGTGAAATTTATTTATTATTATTATTTTCCTCTAATATATAAATCGCTCTTTTACTCTTTAAGTTGTTTGTAATAACTTGGACTTGGTGATATGCGAATAGTATTTAATGTGATATTTTGCTAGATGATGTTTATACTAAATATAGTTTAAAGTGTTTATAAATTTATAAATGTATGTTATTAATATCTAATTATCATAAGAAAAACGGCAACTATCTTTTAAATTTAGTTTATACTTGTTAAGAAGCATTTACATTTTGTTTTCATCACAATAAAAGAACATTAGTAAAGTAATGTTGTGTTTTAGTTTGATTGTATGATACAGTTGGTTTTGTTCTTCCTGGTTGTAGATCATCACAAAAAAATTGCAAAATTATGCAAGAATGTAACATAATAGATTGGATTTGTTGATTATCTCACAGAAATCCAGTATTTTTTAGTAAATTTTATTTGTTGATTACAAATGGGACAAACTCACTATCAAAATTAAACAATAATCCAGCATTAAAGAAATTGTAAGTACACACTTATTTATACAAAGTATCTGGTAAGAAAAAAAAACTAGATTCAAGAAATTGATCATACCAGGATAAGAATATGGTCTACTATTAAAAGACAAATTTCTGAGAAAAAACATACTTAGATCTATAACATTATTGACTCTCCCGATCAAAATATTCTCTAAATTATTAAATACCATAGACTTAAGAGATCTATAAAACTGGATTACTCGATATTTAAATATACATGGGACCAAATGTGAAAAACGTCCTTTTTTATTGTAATATATATTGGAAGTGAATTGAAAAAAAATATTATTCAAACATAAATAAACAAAGTTAGGTTAGAATTGACGTGTAAGGTTGTCCGATATTGATTACTCGATTACCGCAAAGCCGAG
This sequence comes from Diabrotica balteata, assembly GCA_918026665.1. Taxonomy (NCBI): domain Eukaryota; kingdom Metazoa; phylum Arthropoda; class Insecta; order Coleoptera; family Chrysomelidae; genus Diabrotica; species Diabrotica balteata. The sequence goes on along the minus strand of OU898279.1, from coordinate 50,427 downwards.
ATAATCAACAAAAAAAGAAGATGTATTTGGTGACTTTTCTAGTAACTTTCTTGAGTGTGAATCTGTCTTTTTGGTTTACCTACTCCTCCTGGTTAAAAAACAGAGTATAGCAAGTGTTATTGTTCTAGCCACTATGCTTCTACTGGCCGCCTCTACACCCATTCCTCCAGCCGTCATCACAGCTAGCTGTTCGGTTCGTCCCACTCATGATACTATGAATAACAAGATAGGATCTTCCCATAGCTCAAAATCGGTCGGGTTCGCGCATGCCGTCATTGGAGACTAGAATTTTAATTCTTGTTAAAGTTAAATGAGATTTGTATGCATTCTGTGATGAAATTACTAGACGAAAATAAGTTAAGAGGTTTAATAATTACAATAATCGTACACATAAGGATATCTCCAAACTATTTATTAAAGATTATTTATTGATATATACAAAAACTGACATTTCGAACGTGCAAGTCTCCAATGACGTCACAAAAAACATGCGCAATATCTTATCTTATAGTCATAGTATCATGGTCCCACTGTAAGCTCTTACAAGTTCATTCATGTCTTCTCTTTGCGTAGTCTATACGTACTACATAACTTGAAGTTCAATATGAGTTTAAAACGTAAACGAGTTGTGGTTTCTTTAGAAACAAAATTGTTATAAAACGCTTGGATAAGGGTGAGTCAGTAATGACGGTTGCTGCTGACCTAGGTATTCGAGAAGTGACTGACATATGAAAGAAGAGATATGGCATCTGACAACTGAACATTTCGGGTGAAAAACTTTCGCGATTCATTTGAAATTGAGCCGTTTAATTTAAAATTGAGATCCTATTTTAGAGCATGGCCTAAGGTCAAATCAAATCGTCAAATGTAACGAAACAGGTCTCCATTTCAGAATGCTTCCAACCAAAAGACTGGCAGTCCAAAGTGAAAAAAGTGCGCCTGGATAAAAAAGCACAGAATAAGTAACTCTTTTGATGTGTAGCAACTCTTCTGGATCCTTAAAATTAAAACCTCTACTTATTGGAAAATCGAAGAATCCAAGGGCCTTTAAAAATATTCAAGTAAACTGCCTACCCACCATGTACAGGAATCAACGTAGTGCGTCGATGGATTGCCAAATTAAAAAAAAAATTAAATTGGTTCTTTGACGAGTCCGCTTGAGTTGTTGAGGCCTACTTAAAAAAGAAAACCCTACCAAGAAAAGCTATTCTTCTTTTGGACAACACGCCATCTCATCTAGATATAAGTCCGTTGGTTAACGGTTACGTTAAAACTGTTTTCTTTGTCACCAAACGTCACATCTCTCATTCAACCTCTGCACCGAGAAGTTTTAGAGGCTATGAAATGTAACTGTCATCGAAGGCTTCTCTAAGTGTTTTTGACCTAGTTGGATGAAGAAATGACTGTGACAGCTCTTATCACCTGTGACAGCAGCAAAATTTTGTAACGATAATATTTTGCCTACCACAGGGGCCATTAATACAAGGGGATAGAAAATTGGCGGAAGAAACTAAAGGGGTTGAGATAAGGCAAGCAAAATAATCGCTACTTGTGCGAACGGACACTCAGGGTTTCGTAGGAGAGCTGGGGTCGTGGATAAGTAAAATGGGGGTTAGAATGGGGGCAACTACAACAAAAAGAAATAAAGGGCTTTTGGGATAAACAGAATAAAAATAAACAAGAAAACACCTCAAGAAATTTGATTATAGGGCGCCACTTGAGGTGCCTAATTATGCCTATTACAACCACTAGTTGTAACTAGGGAAATAATTAGAAAACAAATCAAAACATATCTTTTTCAAATAAACTCAAAAAGGGTTAGCTCAAAAAAAAAATAAAATGTTAAGACAACAAAATTTAACATTTATTTATGTGTCACCACAAACAGCTACAAAATATAAAATTATGCAAAATATATATAATTAGTTACAAATACATAAAGACTATATTAATAGCCACAAACGTAGATATAGAAAGAAACAAAGAAAAACTGACATGTGTCCTATTTTTGTTTACAAGTGGACATAAGTGTCAAAGAAAAAATTATTACAAGTAACGAATTTTCTTTTAATGAAACTATTCATAAAGAAATTAACCTTCTTAAAAAAAAACGAAATAAATTAATGTCAAAAATAATAAGGCTAGATGCCAGCTGTCATATGTCAACAAAACATTTTAAGACAAAGAATAATTGTGACATTTATGACCACGCCCTAATACATATAATTTTATTACAGATTCTTAAATTTTAAACGAAAGCAATTATTGTTATTTGAACAAAAAAAGTCTATTTGAAAATTATACACAAAATGTTACCTTTAATTCATATAAAATTTTGCACTGAAACTTGTGAGGATTAAACGAGAATTTACTGGAACCCTCTGCTATACAGAAGGACTGCTTCAAACTGAACTGGAAAGACTACCAGAGACAAATAAAAATGAGGTTGGAACCAAATCAACGGCACATCGTGGGCACATTCTATACGCTTCTTATATTTTCCATATTCATATTCTGGTATACTGCACAAATCCCGTAAATATTTAACAAAATATTTAGTGGCTACTCTTTCTTAATCTGTCATATTACAGAGAGTAATTTCCACATCTTGCCGGTCTTGACCACTTAAACCATTATACAAAATTGTCGGTTCTGCTGCCCACACGTCCAACTTCAACTTCACTATTTCTAATAACAAAAATGCAATAACGAATTAAAAGAAAATCCGGACTAAACAATGAAACCGACTGACTTTGGCAGCGATTCCACCGAGAGTGACGAAATTAAAAATTTGTTCGCTTAACTTGAAAATCAACGAACTGCTGAAATAGCAAAACCAACGAACGACGTAGATATTCTTTGAAACGCATTTACATGAAAAGAAATCGCCGCAGTAAAATAAACAACAATTAAATGGATTTATTACTCTACGACGTTAGAATGATTGAAAACACTTTTCGAAAGATACGAACTAAAAAACAGAAAACATTCTTCGTTTTATTAAGACGATTTCATATACGAGGCGACTTTAAATATACTTCAAAGAATCAATCAAATTTAAAATGCTACAATACCCCCACGTAAGAGCGAAAACTGGACTAACAGGGACAGTTTTCGTTTAGGGCGAACAACAATCAGGTTGGAACAACAGTAGCATTTTCTAACTACTGCAACAACACATAATGACTTCAATAACTCAAACAGAACAAAAAACAACAAACAAAAATCATAACCAAAACTACACATCACAACTGTTTATGGTTCTAACATAATAACATACAAAATAAAACTGGATGCTCGATTTGACGAATCGGCACCAGGTACAGTTCGTTGGCTCTTAAGCACAACGACACAATGGCAGATTTCTACTAAAATGGCTCTTGCCTAACCAAAACGTGGAACAGACCAGTGTTGAAGTTTCTGGAAGCGAAAAGAAAGGTGTTTCCAGCTCAACAAAGGCGGGTGGCCAACAACACAGCTTAGACAAGCTTCGCTATGGTTATCCACTAGATAGATAACCAAAACAATATCAAACAATAACAAACTTGACTATAACAGTCAAGCAATGAATTTTCAACCACTGGTTGAAAATCAAACTAACATAAAAGAAGAAAACAGGATGGCCAATAGTTCCATAGAAATATCCTCTGGGATCGGCACAGCGAAAAATTTCCAAGTCAGGAAACTCCCAAAAGGACAAAAGAAGAAAATAAATCCAAAATGCTAATACACAATCTTGGAAAAGAAGAAAGAACAGGGGCACATGGCATACAAGCCATAATCAATACACAATCAGTTCAGTCTCAAACTAAATACTTCCTGAAGAAACAAAAAAAACTCGTAACAGTCTTCCAAAGAAAACAAAAAAGTTACGACAACACTCCAAAAGAAACAAAAACGTCATTACAGATCTCCAAGGGGACATAAGAATCACCATAATCTTCCAAAAGAACAAAAAAATCATTACAGTCCGTCAACAACAATAAAACTTCCAACTGGGTACACAAATCTCAAAAGCAGGGCAAGAAGGGTGAAGAAGAAGAAGAAGAAGAGTATACATATATATATATATATATATATATATATATATATATATATATATATATATATATATATACAAGGCAAAAACTAATGCTTATCTTCCTTAAAAGCTCAACAGGTCACCTGGCGGACGAATCCAAAACTCATCGACCTAGCCGTTCCTCTTATGACAACTAATAAGGTCAAAGACACAGTTTGGGAAGGGAATGAAGGGGCAACATGAACAAATAAACTTCATCATTTCACGGATAATAATCGAATACAACATCTTCATACAAATCAGAAAGAAACGTTCACTATTCTTTAACAAAACTCGAACAGGGTCACAACATAAAACTGGGGAATTCTAAGTGGGTCATTCAACGGTAGTACTAAAAATACTTCAGATGTTTCACTAACATGGTCTCACAATCGACATAAACAAAATTTTCACAATAAACGGCGGCAGGTACTTTCACCTCAGCAAATCAAAACGTCACAATGGACAATGCCAGTAATTGTACCTCCGCTTCCACCAAATCATCAACACTACATCACAAACACTACAACAAGAAGGAATGCTATTGAGACTAGGTCAATAGTCTTACTTCAACACTTAGAAAGGCTTATCCTTTCTAATATATCACGGAAAGGGGATGCTGCTACGCAGTCTTACACTACAACAGAAATATCCAAGGATACACAAATCCAGGTCACATGCCTGTACGTCCTATATGATATTTCAACAACACAATACTCAAATCACCAACTAATACATTTTAGACCATCAACATATCTCCACTACATCTGACCACACAAAGACACGGAAAGACACTAAACTAACAGACAGAAAAAACATCAGATACTTTCGCTATGTATTCTCAACAAATCGGCCTTAGCCAGGAATACACGAAGTCGTATCATTATTCTCTCTTCTACTTGTACACAAAAAAGAACTAGGGAGAAACACAAGACTAACAGACAAAAGAAAAATAACAATACTCCGCTTTGTCACTAACAAATCGGCCTTAGCCAAGGACAAACGGAATCGTATCATCATTTCCTCCTACTTATAACACAGAATAGGAACAAAGAAAACACGGGGAAACACGGAAACAACAAACATAAGGCAAATAACAATACTTCGCTTTGTCACTAACAAATCGGCCTTAGCCATGGACAAACGAAATCGTATCATTACTTCCTCCTACATATAAAACAAAAGACAACACGAAAACACACGGACTGACCATGGACTGTAAAATCAAAAACTTTTTCTTTTTCGGGACTAAAAAAAAATTCACACATTGCCTGGACTATTAAACTATAAGATACGAAAAAAATCTGACCTATATTTTTCGTACAACAGCTGATTTCTGAAACGCAAAGACTCAATAAGAAGACGAAATAGATCGACTTATAAACACTTAAAGAAAGGACAGCGTCTACATACGAAATAAATTATTTCGTTAACGTAAACAAAATTCTTTTCTCAGACATGGGATGATACTTAGACGAACAAGAATAAACAAACTTAATATCGTTCACCTTTTAAATACCGGCAAATAAGGAATGACATCATTCCAAATACGTATTTTTTAATTCACAAGGAAATAGACGAAAATTAAATTTCAACGTAATTTTTCGAAAACTGGACATAACAGAAAATGGAAATCGTAGCAGTTAACTTGGGACAGGAATAGACTTGATTTAACGGAAAACTGGATAAAACAAATCACAATATAACTGAAAATACCGTTCGAAGTAAACTCAACGAACTTCATATACAGGGTGGGACAAAAATACTAAAACAATGTTTGGTTGAAAGCAAATACACAAAAAACTGGTTCAAACAACTGACTTAATGAACTTTACATACAGTGGGATACAAAACAACTAATAACATTGTAAACTTGACCTTTCAGTGAGCTACACAAAATAACACAACATTAAAAAACCTTGCTCTTGTTCTGAAAACTAAATGAGACTGCTCCTAGGCAAAACTAAACAGCACCTCCGATCACGAGTATAACACTTGTCATCATTCAGATACAAGACAGGAAACACAAAAGGGGACTCAGGGGAACACAATCTCCTATTTAACCCGTGGCATTACATACGCCGTCAAAGCTGGTTAATTAGGGAACAACAGGGGAACACAGGGGACTACTCTTCACATTCACAATCTCCTACTGCCCGTGGCATAACACAAACGCCGTCAGAGAGGGCCTAGAGGAAACAATGAAATGGCATAGGACAAACGACAAAACACAACTATACTCATCAGCTCAAAGAAAAGTCACTCAAACAATAAACACATTTACTCAAAATGACCAGACAAAACAAAATTACAAAAACCGCTTTTTCTGTAAGAAATGTCAAATCAATCAAAAATAAATGGCACAATAACGGTACACTTAATTTGTTACTGTAAATAACTTAAAATTCTTTTCAACATCAAAACATTATTTAAAATTAAATTTAAATATTCAAACTCAAAATATTTGCTTTCATTTACCAATACACAAAAATACATATAGAAAAATTTCTACAGTACACGAAATAAAAGATACAACATTACATATGTCAAATACAACAAATACATCTGTTGATATACAATAATACATATGTCAATACAGATACCATACAAAGAAAAAACAACAATACATATGTTGATACAAATACAATAAACAAACTGTTTGTGGGACACCGGGGCACTACCTGGAAGACAGGGTTTCATAAAAATGGCAGAAAACTATGGCAGAAAAATTGAAAAAGATATATGGCTTCGGGAAAAGGGACAAATTCTAAAAAAAATTAGGAATATTCAACAGCCCCTCGGTTGGGCACCATTTTTGTAACGATAATATTTTGCCTACCACAGGGGCCATTAATACAAGGGGATAGAAAATTGGCGGAAGAAACTAAAGGGGTTGAGATAAGGCAAGCAAAATAATCGCTACTTGTGCGAACGGACACTCAGGGTTTCGTAGGAGAGCTGGGGTCGTGGATAAGTAAAATGGGGGTTAGAATGGGGCAACTACAACAAAAAGAAATAAAGGGCTTTTGGGATAAACAGAATAAAAATAAACAAGAAAACACCTCAAGAAATTTGATTATAGGGCGCCACTTGAGGTGCCTAATTATGCCTATTACAACCACTAGTTGTAACTAGGGAAATAATTAGAAAACAAATCAAAACATATCTTTTTCAAATAAACTCAAAAAGGGTTAGCTCAAAAAAAAATAAAATGTTAAGACAACAAAATTTAACATTTATTTATGTGTCACCACAAACAGCTACAAAATATAAAATTATGCAAAATATATATAATTAGTTACAAATACATAAAGACTATATTAATAGCCACAAACGTAGATATAGAAAGAAACAAAGAAAAACTGACATGTGTCCTATTTTTGTTTACAAGTGGACATAAGTGTCAAAGAAAAAATTATTACAAGTAACGAATTTTCTTTTAATGAAACTATTCATAAAGAAATTAACCTTCTTAAAAAAAAACGAAATAAATTAATGTCAAAAATAATAAGGCTAGATGCCAGCTGTCATATGTCAACAAAACATTTTAAGACAAAGAATAATTGTGACATTTATGACCACGCCCTAATACATATAATTTTATTACAGATTCTTAAATTTTAAACGAAAGCAATTATTGTTATTTGAACAAAAAAAGTCTATTTGAAAATTATACACAAAATGTTACCTTTAATTCATATAAAATTTTGCACTGAAACTTGTGAGGATTAAACGAGAATTTACTGGAACCCTCTGCTATACAGAAGGACTGCTTCAAACTGAACTGGAAAGACTACCAGAGACAAATAAAAATGAGGTTGGAACCAAATCAACGGCACATCGTGGGCACATTCTATACGCTTCTTATATTTTCCATATTCATATTCTGGTATACTGCACAAATCCCGTAAATATTTAACAAAATATTTAGTGGCTACTCTTTCTTAATCTGTCATATTACAGAGAGTAATTTCCACATCTTGCCGGTCTTGACCACTTAAACCATTATACAAAATTGTCGGTTCTGCTGCCCACACGTCCAACTTCAACTTCACTATTTCTAATAACAAAAATGCAATAACGAATTAAAAGAAAATCCGGACTAAACAATGAAACCGACTGACTTTGGCAGCGATTCCACCGAGAGTGACGAAATTAAAAATTTGTTCGCTTAACTTGAAAATCAACGAACTGCTGAAATAACAAAACCAACGAACGACGTAGATATTCTTTGAAACGCATTTACATGAAAAGAAATCGCCGCAGTAAAATAAACAACAATTAAATGGATTTATTACTCTACGACGTTAGAATGATTGAAAACACTTTTCGAAAGATACGAACTAAAAAACAGAAAACATTCTTCGTTTTATTAAGACGATTTCATATACGAGGCGACTTTAAATATACTTCAAAGAATCAATCAAATTTAAAATGCTACAATTTAACCGTTAAGGATGTGTCTTAATGGACAGCTTCAGCGTGGGATGATGTGAGAGTAACAACTTTGCAAAAGTTATGACGAAAGCTTTTTCAAATTGAAGCAAAAAGTGATGAAAAAATAAGCTGTATTGCTGAAATAGTAGATCTCGCTAATCAGATAAATGAATTTGTTTGTGTGTTTGTATGAAATAACTTGTTTAATAATTTTCTTTGTAAAATAAATTTTGAATTAAATTTTAAAAAATATAACACTTGTTTCCTTTACACTCTGTGCACTAAAGTTTGAATGTGTTGACTTTGGTACGGTTATACTCAGAAAATTTGCTAAGGTAGCGGGGATAAAGTTTTTTTTTCCAAAAAGTTTAAAAGACAAAAATAAAAATCGACCGAAGATAATTAAGGTATGAATTAACGTCACCTGTCTTCTGGGTTGAACCGCGTTGATTATTACTGCGCCGAGCTTTCGACATCCTCTCTGATGTCTTCTTCAGGGCTTTCAAGGTCTCAGACTCCCGAGTTCCCAGACATTACTACACTGATCACTTATCAAAGCATTACTGTAATGTTACAGACATTACGTTTTAACACTCTAGGACTTCTCGTTCAGAAAAAGAAGGAGAATGATTGGTATGAAGTTATCTAGAGACTAGAACTTTTATTTTAGAACCTTTTCTTCAATAAAAAGAGAAGACACCATAATATTAGGAGAAGAAGACTTATTATGTTGTTGTTTGTTTGTGTTTAAATGACTGCGGACACTAAATCCATTCGCCAATCTTACAATTTGAGGTGTAGTGTGTGTGTGTGTGTGTGTAGAGTAATTGTCTTGATACTTAGCAAAGTCGACGTCATTGTCTTTGCTAAGAGACGCTAATTGTATCCGAACGTCTGCGGTCCCTCCGGTGTGTACCGATCACACAAGGATAGAAATTATTTTCATTTATTAATTTTTTTTTTTTTAATAAACGAAAATTTCCACCCAGGTGGGATTCGAACTCACGACCTTTAGGTTTAAAGACAGGCGCTCTTACCACTGAGCCACAGAGGGGGTTAAGACTTATTAGCTCCTCCAAATTGAACATGCTTCTTATACGAATGAGAATCGGCCGCCTAGCCCACTTGGCTATCTGACTGACATGCTTCTTCCTTACAACAAACACGGAAACATCCAAGGTTCCAGACTTTTCCTTCCAGAGTTATAGCACATACGATGGATAAACAGGGAACGACTCGATTTCGATGTGAACTTGTCGGGTTCTTACTAATTACAAAGCTTTGTAAATGCAAGTTATCTAAATTTGATAGCTAAAACAAAATTTAGTAAACAAAATAAAAATAAAATGAAACGAAAACTGTTACATAGTTTGTTAACTCTGTTAAAAATCAAAGCTGCGAACTAGGAAAGAGATAGCAAATACTGAATGTACGTGAACTTCGATACCAGTGAAGCTATAAATTTATTATTTATATACAATTACATAACAATTAATGAATAATATTAATAAATGAACAGCGAAAGAATGTGCCTTTAGCAACTGCTAACGTCAATGTGATAAAGATAAAGAATAAATAGAACAAAACCAGAGCACCAGAGCAGCTTTAGAAATGTCTAAAAATTAGTTTGCGAACATTTATCTCTCGAATAGTTCATTCATTGAAACAAAAAGCCATTTTTTGTTGGACATTTTCCAAATAATCGTTTTAAATCGAGATTTTCCGTAACCAAACTCATATTTTCGTCTCGAAATTGAAATTCGACGAAAAAGAACCTATCTTCTTATTCTTTCAGCGAACAAAGAGAAGCGTCGGTGGTCAGATGTTGTGAAACCTGACAAAACCCTTTTTAAGTGCCCAAAAATAACGCAAGAATAATAAATAATGAATTCCGTATACATCCTCGAGAAGTCATATTTCTAAAATGATAAATCGTTGAACGCCAGAGATGGAGTTAGGGTGTAAAACAAGTGTTGTTATAATACTCCAATATTATTTTGTATAAGCAAAACTTTAATTATTAACGGTACCTTATGAAAAAACATTTTTAACACTTTAAACAATTTTTCATACCGTCTTATGTCGTGTTAGCAACTTACCTTACAAAGATATTCAGCTATAAAAAGATCGAAGTGAAGCAAAAGTTTACCATATGAACTATAAAAATTAAATGTTCAGTTTTTTAATAAACAAAAACAGAACTAAATCAGTTTTTTTGTAAAAAGAGTAAAGAACAGAAGTATATTAAAAAATTGAGATAAGGAACAGAATACTTTCTAACATGGAAATTAAACAGAATTACAAAAGCACCGATATTGTTTATTGATTAAACATTAATAAGTTTTATATTTAAATTTAGGCCACATTGTTTCAAATTAAGTATAAGAGAGGTTTTTAGCAGCGAAATCACCAAGCTAACACTTCAAAGGTATACCAAAGATAGAGAAGTCACAGGTTGTGAAAATTATGAATGGATAGCTGCCAAATCCGAATATACCGGACCAAGTGTAATATTAAGTTATACACAATAAATATAGCGGTAATTTCAAAAAAGTTAACATGTTGGGGTGCTTCTACGAATAGTGTGAGTTGACATTATTAATGAAGTATGCAAGGCTTCAAACACCTTAATCAGTAATGTAGATATATACATAACAATACCAGGTAAGGACACTGTTTGTGCTGATATGAAACACAAACGATTCAAGAAAATAAACCATAATCATTAATCTGAGGTTCACTACACCAGGAGAGGCCAACCCGTTGATCGCGGCCCCTAGGTCAGTCGATCGCGGGCAAGGAAAAAGTTATTATAGGAAAAATAAAATAAATATTACGAAAAGTATTGGAGTGCTAGCAATCTTGCATCGATCATCGCGAGCGACTTATGAAGTGTCCACTCTGTGCATGATACTATAAATGTTGCAGTATATGCACCATATAGTGACTATACATGACTTTCTTTAACTTTTCATTTTGCTATTTTTATCCCGCCCGCTTAAGAGCGAATCACATCATGGTAAATCATGGTAAAAGAAAATTGATTCTGCTTAATCTGCAATACATCAGTAGCAATACCGAAAAAGAAAATATACCTAGGGTGGAATATAAACAGCGTGAGCTTGCTCTAGAATGAACGACAAATTTGCTGAGTAATACTTAACAGAAAAAATAATATGTTCAAATGTACACAAACATTCAAGAATGCAGATATACTTTTCATTTTCATCGCCCAACTCACGTACCACCTCCTTTAAGACCAGCTCTAGCTGCCTTTGCGTAAAAAATTTAGGTATATTTAAATAAAACAAATCTGAAATACGCACTCGAACTCGATCAGATGAAGACTAAACAGTTGTAGAGTTGTACGGTACGTCTAGACAAAAGCTGTTTATGTACTTCCCCGAACATTATTTTCGTACCTCCCAAGACTTTTGTTGACATTTTACAATGACTGTTGATGCGAATACGTATGAACATAATTTATGATCTAATTTAGGGGAGAGGAAGGTCATGTAAGTCAAGCATTTAAATTTTATTATGAATTTTGAAATATATTTATAAAAAGTGAGTACCAAAATTATGAAAATGATTATGACATTTTGATTTCTTTGAGCATTATATCAATGATATATGTGCGTAGTTTTGTTGAATTCATTTTTAATAAAAAAAATAATTTGTGCTGAGTTGCGTAAACGCACCAACGGCCCTAAACGGGTTAATATCATGCATGCTATCGTAAATTGAATCTAAGTCCGCCTCTGTGGTATAAAATGATAAATCGTTTATAAGGGGGTTTCCAAAAACAAAATTTGCAGCGTATTAATATTGTATCGGTCAATAAAGCTCGCCACGATTTCAATATGAAAGGAACAACAAAAGAATATGAAAAGATCCATTATATTCCTTATATTTTCCATGTTTTAATTATGACATAATGGAGCTCGATTCGCCATTCGCAGAGGACAATAAAGCAGAGAAGATGGCTGTTATAAATTGATCATAGAACTAGTTGAGATGTCTGGCTTTCTATAAAGATAACAGTAAGGGAGGCTTTTGTTTTGCCTCGGACAAGCTAGGAGATTCGGGAAAATTTATAAGTGAAATAAATTACTTTGGTATCAACAGCCTAACTTTGTTTTTTTAACCAGAAAACCATTTATATCAATACCTCAGAAAAGACTGTGAAATAAGCATTAAAAATAATGTATGATATTCGAAAGATTTAAATGTTGATATATGTTAAAAAAACATACCGTATTATTTATTATTTATACAGGGTGGACCAAGAGTCTGGAAACGCCTAATAATCTCTTAAATGAATTGTCCGAATTGTACAAAACCCCGGTTGCGCCTATTCTGCAATATAAAGATTTTAAATTTGATGCTTGCCATGTTGCCAGATCTGACATTTTTCTGATGTCATCAGTCACTTTAGGCAAATTAAGAATTAGGTTATGCTTAAACCAATTTTCAAAGAGTGGACCATCCATTTCGTCATGGTAATCTTGGGTGTTTTTCTTTGCCATAAAAGTCAATTCTGGTCCATTAACAAAGGCATTTTCACATCCTTGGAAAGGATCACAAAGCACGAATAAGGCCATGGAAAAAGTAAAGACTATATATTCCCAGATTTGCCAACCGCTCCAGCGGAAACGGATGAGAAAGGTGGTTTGTGGACTATGGGAATAACAATATCTGCCCATAAGAATAGGGATAAATTAAGAGAAGTACGGATTCAAGGTTCTAAATAGAAAAGAAGAACAATAGAAAATCAGAGATCATGAAGTTCCTTAAGGCCAGTAGAAAACTAGTGCAAAAGATGCAAGAACCGGGAAGAAAGAAAGTCGAGATCCATACTCCGGTTACCCTGGAGATGAAAACAACCAGAAAAATACTAGGAATAGTAGGAAAAAGAATAAGGAGATGATGGGACCCCATGAAACCAAGAGAACGAAAGGAAAGTTTTAGACCTAATGAAGGAAATTAAAGAAAATCTGACAGGAAGGAAAGATGTGGACATCAACAGAATAAGACAGACAAGAGACCAAGAGATACCGCTAGAACTAGGAGGAGAAAGAGAAATGGTCGAGAAAGTTAAGAAAATACTTTCGGGAAAAGAATGCGTGTCTAGAATGATGACAAAAGGGGCACTGATTAAGAAAGTAGTAGAGGAAGCTGCAGGCAAAAAGCAGGAGCACGCGAAATGCATGGAGAGCGCTATAATAGATGTCGACGAAGACACTGTTGAAAAAGTTCTTAATATGAAGAGGATACGAGTGGACTTTACATCTTGTTGGGTGGTAGAAGCAAGGGCAGAGATACTCAAATGCAGGAGATGGCGTGCCTTCGGATGCAGACAATGGAATTGCAAGGGACAAAACAGAAGAGGATGTGGCTGCGCTGGTCATTTGGCTGCTGAAGTGCTTTTGATGTGGCAACGAAGGTCATTTGAAACGTAAAAGAAAAAACGTAATTAAAAAAAAGAAGAAGAAGAGAAACAACAGTCGGACCAACGACAGACATTAGATATAGATAAGAGAAAGTAGTGCTTCGAAAGTGTCGTTAGCCTTACTGCAACCATCCCACTTTCGAAGTAGCAGCGTGTGGTTTTAGTTGGTAAGCAGGATAACAGGAAGGCATCTATTTGCAGGACCTCGTTCTTCTAAGAGGAAATGGGCTCGGATGTACTCCTCTACCCTAAATCAAAAACACGCCAGCCATCGCTAGGGATAGGTTAACCTGATACAGTTTTCAGAAATTTCCACCCTCAGAGAGAAAAAAAAAGTCAAGCTACGAACAAATGCATCTCGATTATGCGATTTAATGGATGTGTCTACCCATTATTTTGATACGTTGTAACCTAGCTTTATGCCATGACTCATCTAAATAGACGATATTGTAGACTTCTTGTTATACTATTTGGTAAACGTCATTTGATATGAATATATAGATTAAATGAACTCTACTACTGTAGAGGTGAAGTCGAAGTAAACATTTTGTATAAGACTATAATGTAACTGTTTGTATGGAAAAATAAAGCTGTTGCTTCTACTATTTCTTTATAATTTCATCATATTTTCATAGATTTCATAGATTAGTAAGAGCAAAAATAATAATCGATAACAAATTAGAAAGAAACAAACTAATCTTGCAAAAACGAACCCTAACTACTAAAGAGCTTGGGCAAAACAGTACCAACTACCAGAAATATCTTGAGTCTAGTCTAGAGCCAATGGAACAGCTAAAAGAAAAAGACATAAATAATTTGGAAGAAACGATAAGAACGAGTATAATCTCTGCGATCAAAAAAACCCATACGATGCCGAAACCGAAAGATAATAAATTGAAGACAGAAACACAACAGATGATTAGGGACAGAAGCCGCATGGATCGAAATTCACCAGAATATAAGAAACTTAATAAGGCAATAAGAACAAGAATTAGACAAGACATCAGGGACAACAACACCGAAAAAATCGAAAACATTATAGAGAAAAACAAGAATATGAAAGTGTTAAAAACGCTAAATAGCAAAGGCCGACAACAAATACACCAAATAAAGGATAAAAATGGAATCATTAGAAACGACAAAAATCAGATAATAAACATTGTCGAAGATTATTATACAGAATTATACTCGTCCAGCGTAGCAAAACCTGAAACCCATGATATGGAACGAAGAATACTAAATGTAGGATCTGAAACACTACCAGAAATTACTACCGAGGAAGTTGTAAATGCCTTAAAGCAAATGAAAAATGGAAAATCTCCTGGAGACGACGGAATAACAAAAGAGATGATTACAGCTGGAGGTCAAACTACTATGGAGGCAGTTAAAATCTTACTGAACAAGTGCCTATTCGGGGGTGCTATTCCAACCTCTTGGCAAAACGCGCAGGTACTTTTACTACACAAGAAAGGAGACAAACACAAACTCGAAAATTACAGACCAATAAGCCTGTTACCACATCCATACAAACTGCTTACCAAAATAATTACCAACAGACTATCAAACAAATTTGATAGTTACCAGCCTGTTGAACAAGCGGGTTTCCGCAAAGGTTATAGTACAATAGAACACCTACAGACAATAAGGACACTTATTGAAAAATGTAACGAATACAATGAACCTCTTCATTTGGCATTTGTGGATTACAATAAGGCATTCGATTCCATAGAATTCTGGGCGGTATTAGACGGAATGAATAACGCAAGGATAGATTCCAGATATAGAATGCTCCTAAAATACATATACGACAATGCAACTATGCAAATAAATGTAGCAGAAGGCCTAACAACAAACAAAATAAGATCAGAAAGAGGTGTTCGACAGGGAGACACCATATCTCCAAAATTATTTACTCTTGCATTAGAAGATGTGTTCAAGAAGTTAAATTGGGAACAACTCGGAATTAAAATTGATGGCAGGTTTTTAAGCCATCTAAGATTTGCCGATGACATAGTACTCATAAGCAACAATACAGAGGAACTAATCTACATGCTGAAGGAGCTTAAACAAGAATCTGAAAAAATCGGTTTAAAAATGAATTTAAATAAAACAAAAGTAATGACAAATCAAAATATCACAATCGACTTAGATGGAAGTGAGATCGAAAGTGTCGAAGAGTATATATACCTAGGTCACACCATCAAACTAGGCAAACAGAATCAAACAGCAGAGATAACTAGAAGAATCCGAATGACTTGGGCAGCAGTAGGCAGACTCAGTGATGTGTTGAAGAACAAAAAGATACCAATAAATCTAAAGAAAAGGGTATTCAACAGTTGTATTCTACCGGTCATGACTTATGGAATGGAGACCATGACACTTACAGAGTTGTCAGCCAACAGATTAAGAACAACACAGAGGGCCATCGAACGAGCTATGTTGGGAGTATCACTGAGAGAACATATACGAAACGAGGACATACGAAGCAGGACGAAGGTGGAAGATGTAATTGGAAGGATTGCACAAATGAAATGGAACTGGGTAGGGCACGTGGCACGGCAAAACAACGACAGATGGACGAAAAACATTGTACATTGGAGACCACGCGAACACAGTCGGAGTAGAGGAAGACCACAAAAACGATGGATAGACGACATCAAAGCAAAAATGGGGAGAAACTGGCACCAAATAGCACAAAACAGGGAAGAGTGGAGAACTCATGGGGAGGCCTTTGTCCAGGAGTGGATGCAAACAGGCTGAAGAAGAATGACTTCAAAATTATTCATTTCATTTTTCAAAATCAAAATTAGCCACATTGGTCCAGTCATTATCGAGTTATTATTAAAATTGTGGTACAGTAACTTTTACCGTAGATTAATGCGAAGCTTCATACTATGATTTATGTATTTTTAAAATTTAAATAATATTTTTAATATTAAACGAAGTAATTTTATTATTATTTATATTTTAAACAAATTAAGTACGTTATAATAACTCGATAAATTATTATGTTTGCTCCTAACGCCATCTGCTAACGTATTAGCAATCTTTTTCATCTGACAGTTTACTTCTGACAGACCCTTCAATGTCAGACTAAATTCATAATTGAAAAAAATAACAGTCATTCATCGAGATAAAAAATATCCTATCTTCCTAGTTAAACCAAAAATTACACTTTCCCAAAATTTTATTGAAATAAGTTCAGTGGTTTCGAATATTATCGTAGACAAAGACCGTAATACGAGATTTTATATACAGGTTGGTGAATCGTCAAACGGGCCATAGGAAATTCAAGGGGAAATTCTGAGTTGCTGAATTCCTGCCTCCCTAATTATTTTACATCAAAAGTCATAAGAAACTATTTTTAGAGGACTGAAATATGTATTAAAAACAAATATTAAAATTGATAAATTGCGTTGGGCTTTCACGGCCATCGTCTAACTTATTCAACTGTTTATTCGGGCTGTTGGGCCGTTGTCTTCTGTTGAGATTAGTTCTCGACGTTTCGCCAACACTAGGGGTTGGCATCTTCTGGAGATGTTGATGCTTCGCTTGTAAGCAGAAACAGCATGAACAGATGGATGGAGTAGCAATGGGAAGCCCACTAAGCCCGGTCGTAGCCAACCTTTTCATGGAGCATTTAGAGAAGAAGATAATGGACTCAGCATACAAGCCTAGGGTATGGTTCAGATACGTTGATGACCCCTTTGTGATTTGGGGTCACGGAGCAGAAAAACTAAACGATTTCCTGGCTTATATAAATACACTACATCCAAATATTCAATTTACGATGGAAACAGAAAAAGCTCAACAACTAGCGTTCCTGGATGTATTAGTAAATCGAAAGGAAGGTCACTTAGGACATAAAGTGTATCGAAAACCTACACACACAGACAGATACCTAAACAGGAACTCAAATCATCATCCGAGCCAAAAACAAGGTATCATCAAAACTTTGGCAGAGATGGCGAAGAGAATTTGTGAACCACAACATCTCCAAAGTGAACTTCTTTATATTGAAAAAGCGCTCACCTCTAATGGGTACACCAGAAGAGAAATACACAAGGCGATGAACAACGTATCTAGAAGAAGGGACGAAGAAACAGAATGTAAAGGGAAAGCGTTCTTGCCCTATATATCGGGGGTAACGGACAGAATTGGGCGAATACTCAAGAAAGCCAACATAAAGACCATCTTCAGACCTACAAAGAAGATCAAGGATTGTTTAAGATCGGTAAAAGACAAACGCGACCCATTAGCAACGGCCGGAGTATACCGAATACCATGCACATGTGGAATGGTATATGTGGGAACCACAAAAAGACACACCAACACCAGGATAAATGAACATAAAAGCCATTGTCGTTTAGGACATATCGACAAATCTGCCGTTGCCGAACACGCTTTGGGAAGCGGAGAACATCGAATACTATTTGAAGAAACACAGATGCTGGACAAAACTTCACAGTACTACCCACGGTTATATCGGGAAGCGGTGGAAATATACAAGCACCCAAACAATTTCAATAGGATAGAAGAAGGACTAAAAATCAACAAAACATGGATACCAGTATTAAAATCCACAAACGCCCTTCCCGCCAAACACGGAGATAGAAAAGCTACTATAAACAACGACACGCCCCCTCAAGCCGAAACCAGTGGAGGGGAGGCGAGTGGGAATTATAAATATTGCCTCCGTAGTACAACGCGTCGTCAGTTTCTGCTTACAAGCGAAGCATCAACATCTCCAGAAGATGCCAACCCCTAGTGTTGGCGAAACGTCGAGAACTAATCTCAACAGAAGACAACGGCCCAACAGCCCGAATAAACAGTTTAATAAGTTAAATATTAAAATTGTTCTAAGAATTAAATGTATTCCAAGATTTTGTAAAAATATAATTCATTTGTCAGGCCACACGAGGTACAAGAATGTGTATGACATGTTGCGTTTCGTCATATTTATGTTTCTGATATTTGAATTTTCAAAATTTTAATTTTGTGATTTATTGTTTCAAAAACAATATACCTAGTTGATTAAAAAATGTATTCAGTTGAGGAGAAACTAGCAATAATAAAAATGTTATATTCAGGCAATAGTGCGCGAATTGTCAGTTCTTTATTTAGCGTAAGATATTCCAATAGACCAATTCAAAGGATTTTACACAATTTTGAAATAAAGGGGCCGTGATTTCTAATTGTAACTGTAAAAACAATATTGCTGAGGTACCAAAAATTTAGAAAAACAAAATGAAATAAATGTATTAACAGTAGTTGTAGAAAATCCTAGAATAAATTCTCGGACCATTACAGACCAGTTTAATATTCATAATTCTACGGTCTTAAAATTTTTGAAAAGAAATAAATTCCGTTCATATGAACTGAATACATTTCATCAATGTTATTGCTTTGTAAACAACACTACACTAGCAGTAATAGTATTTGTAAAAATTTGCGTATTTTATTATTTGTGTATAATTTAATCACAAAATAAAAATATTTACCATTCAAATATTGTCAAATATCAGAATCATCAATTTGACCAAACGCAACATGTCATACACATTCTTGTACCTCGTTTTGCCTGACTTTTAGGGGTGGACTGTAAAATGTATTATATTTTTAAAAAAATTTGGAATACATTTAATTCGTAGAATAATTTTAACATTTGTTTTTAATACAGTTTCTTATGACTTTTGATGTAAAATAATTAGGGACGAAGGAATTCAACAATTTAGAATTTCCCATTGAATTTCCTATGGCCCGTTTGGCGATTCACCACTGGTATAAAGAAAACCCTAAAATTTTATAAAAATAAAAATTGAACACTCTTAGAATATTTAGTTTTAGTTTAAGGTTTAAAAACAGAGACTTACCGGTTTCGCCGTCGTGACAGATTTTGCTTTCAACTTTTGCAAATGATTAGGCAACTGGTTATCACTTATGCTAGTTTGCTTTTCTAAGGGTTTAGCTTGTTTTACGGCTTCTTTGGCTTTGGGTTGTTCAAATCGACGCATCTTCTCTAACTCCACTTCTCTAGCGATCAGCTGCCTATTCGAATAGGAAAGAGTTCGTCTTTGAAACGGAACGTTTTTTTCTAAGAAGACAACTTCGTTCACGTTTGGTTCTATAATTAAAATTAAGGCAATCATTAGATCACAAAAGACACTGGGAAATAAAGAAGAATAAAACTTAAAAGCAACGTATAGCTTAAATAATATTAAGAACTTTATTGGTCACAAACGTTTACTTACCCAAATTAAAAACATAATTTCCATCAGGCAGCCTCTCTTGTATGTAGTTCAGATTGTAATCGATCATAATATTCACCACTCTCAGCATATTTTCTTTTTCTTCCTTCGTGTACAGATGTAGACTCACTGGTCTGAAATTAGGAGTAATTATCGCAACTAATAGTGGCAGAATATCAAGCAGCAGCGATAAACGATGGCAATAAGCTCTTATTGTCGGCGGCATACCTCGAAGTACTTCCGAAACAATGCCCTTGCGATTTATCTCTTTCTGTTTCATCTGCAACAAAATAATTCTCTTTAAAATAACTAAAATAAAAGTTAATTAAGTTAGTCAAAAAATTAATTAAAAAAAAAAGAATAGAGAATCAGGCAAAGTATTTTGACTTAGAAAAAAGATAGGATCCTAAGTCTAAGTACAGAGCAAAAAAAGATGATCAGTTCACTTTCGCATTAAAGGAAGAAGGAGGATATAAATTCGACAGAGTTGACCACTTGACTTATCTGAGGGTTGAAAGAACACGAAGAATTAGAACTAAAAGCCAGATTGGTCTTCTAAGTCCTTATAGAACTTCTTCTTCTTGTAGTTCGT
Source organism: Diabrotica balteata (assembly GCA_918026665.1). Classification (NCBI taxonomy): domain Eukaryota; kingdom Metazoa; phylum Arthropoda; class Insecta; order Coleoptera; family Chrysomelidae; genus Diabrotica; species Diabrotica balteata. The sequence goes on along the minus strand of OU898279.1, from coordinate 29,638 downwards.
TCTCCTATCATAGGTTGGCTATCATCACAGTTATACGTGCCTTATTGGCGGCTGCTCTGAAAAGATCTACTGAGCTGCAACTATACCACCCTCTCAGGTTTCTTAGCCAGGAAATTCTTCGTCTTCCTATGTATCTTTTACCCTTGATTTTACCTTGCATTATGAGGCCTAATATCTCATATTTCGCATCTAAATATTCCAACTTTTTTATTTTGATGTGCTTTATGACCTCGCAATCCTTTTGTAGCCTTCTCAAGACTTCTGCATTTGTAACTCGTTGAGTCCATGATATTTTCAATATCCTTCTATAGCATCACACCTTAAATGATTCCAACTTCTTTATATTATCCACTTTTAGTGTCCAGCTTTCCATTTCATACAACAAAGTCGAGAACACGTAGCATCTTAAGGCTCTTAACTTCAGCTCCAGAGGAAGGACTCGATTAACAAACATTGTTTTCATTTTTATAAATGCTTCTCTTGCAATTTCAATGCGTGTCCTTATTTCTCTACCTTGGTCATTATTTTCATTTACCCAGGTTCCCAGATATTTGTAGTTGTCTACTCTATCTACTTGTTTTCCTTCGATATCTAGCCTTCCTACTGTATGTTGCTTAGAAATAATCATGCACTTAACATCCATTTGTAGTCCATATTTTATGTCTGACTTGATGTAATCTATTTACTATAGTCGGACAATTTTCAATTAAAGGTGACTAATCTACAAATTGAACTAAACGGTAGCGGCAACCATGAAAAATTTCATTAGTAAATTCTTACCGGGGTCATTTTTATTGTGTATGCTTCGCCCATGTAAATATGTAAATTTGTAACCCATCTAAGATAAATTTGCCCCCGTAACAGTATAAATTGGTGCGATTCACGAGTGTATAGTGAGACAAGTTCATAGAATAGTTTGGAACATCGGTAAAATATTATCAATATTTTGCTGGTCTATATATATTTACGTTTTTAGAAAGAATGTTAATTAGAGAAATATGATATCTTAGCTTATTGAAGTTTATGAAATATGATATCTTCCAGATTTTATACAATGTACATAGGCGTAGTGTATTATTGGGAATATATTTATTAAATATACTTTATTATTAACTTTAAAATAGTTTTGAGGTAAGTAAAGTAAATTTAAGGCCAGTTTATTCTTTATATAGTATTAAACCCTTAACGGCCGCTCAATATACAAAGAGAAATTTGACAATTAATTTATTAGATTGGATTAAAAACACAAATTAGGAATAAATTACAACCAGAAAGATTTTTTTTCTCATTTTTAAGGAAAACAGTACAATTTTTAATAAAGGAACATATTATATCTTAAACGTAAATTAAATTTTAAGGTAAAAATTTTCGAAATATTCGGGATGTAGATGCATTCTACACTTTTTAGATAAATAAATAGTATTACTTTTGTACATCCTACATTTTTGCACTATCGTCTCTTTTTATAATGTGGCCAATATTGTCGAATCTGGTTTCATCTGGTAAAGCAAATTTAGATTGACGCCCATGTACTGACACTGATGTAGCGGTTTCTTCACTATTATAAATTAAAATTATAAATCTATGTCGGCTCATGCTTTCTCTTATAGTATGCACTTCTTTATCCTCATCCTTTGACCAATGCATATCAACTTGAAGCAGAGTGTAAACCAGATAATATACATATGTTAATAATTTTTTTAAATCTATGTTATTCATTTCAAAATTGTGACGGTTATTCTCAATTACTTTTTTATCAAAAAGAGTGAAAAAACTTCAATATATGACTTGCCTACATGGTTGGCTTTTATATTGTCTAAATATCAATCAGACTGATGTTGAATTACTACTGAGCACGAAAGAATATCCGTTATTATAACTTGAGATAAATTTGGATTTACTATTTTTGCCTTATTTTTACTTATTGGTTTTTTCTTTGGACGTTTTATCTGTGGTTCAGAGGAATATCATAATTAGAATCGTTAGAATTCCCAATCACTTGTATTTCATATGTACCTGCAATATCCGATTTTATTGATTCTTCACAAATAATATTATCATCAATATCTTCAAGGAATACAATAATATACCAGCAAACGAATGGGAAAGATACCTGACGGAACTGTTTAAAGCAAAGGAAAATAATAATCAACACAATAACGTACCTGAACTAAGAGACGAAATAGAAATCAGTTTTCACGAAGTAGAAATAGTCATAAATTCACTCAAAAATAGAAAGTCACCAGGACCAGACGGAATAACCAACGAGCTTCTAAAATACGGATGAGAAAGTTTAAGCCTAGAGATGACAAAACTTATACAAAAACTAATATTGCACTGCAAGATACCAGACGCATGGAGAAACAGCATAATGATACCAATGGTCAAGAAAGGAGATAAAGAAGACCCCAACATTTATAGAGGTATAAATCTACTGAACACCGCACTTAAGCTTACCACAAAAGTCCTAACCAACAAAATCAATAAACTAACAACTTTATCAGATGAACAACAAGGATTCAGATCCGGATGATCCTGCGTAGACGCCGTATTTGTACTAAGACAAATCACAGAAAAGGCCATCATATCTATGTTTTATAGACCTGACAAAGGCTTTCGATCGCATCCAAGTCGCAGACGTCTTACACCTACTGTATAAAAGGAACATACCAATCAATATTATACAAACCATCGAAAGCATCTACCTCCATAATCCAATACAAGCAAAGATAAATGGAAAACTAACACAGTGTATACCGGTACAAAGCGGAGACAGGGTGACTCGTTAAGCCCACTTCTCTTTAATATATTAATGGACGAAATAATACAAGTAGTACGTAAAAGTCATGGCTACAGAATTGGGAACAAAGAAATCCAAATATTATGTTATGCAGACGACGCCGCATTAATCGCCGAGACAGAAGATGAGCTCTAAAGATTAACACATATCTTCAATACAACAGCTAAGAAATACAATATGATAATATCAGCGGAAAAATACAAATGTATGACATTTAAATACCCACTACGGTGTAAAATCGAAATTGATGGGAAAATAATAAAGCCGGAAGCAAGGGTTAGATATCTGGGAATAGATATAACTAGTTACGGAGATGTTGAAGGAGAAGTACGACAGCAAAGCTTAAAAGAAGGTAAAGCGGCGGGTTCTCTTAATGACACAATCTGGAAGAACAAACACCTAAGACAAGACACAAAAACAAGAATCTATAAAGCAGGAATTAGACCTATATACACGGCTGAGACAAGACCTGACACATCTAAAACGAGACGACTGCTAGAAACAACAGAGATGAAAATACTCCGACGAATATCAAGGAGAAGTCTGTTGGATAGGGAGAGAAGCAAAAACATAAGAAGAGCATGCAATATAGAAGACATAAATGGATGGGTGACAAAACGAAAACAAAAGTGGAACAAACACATCAGTAGAATGGCGGAGGATAGAATAGTACGAATAGCACGAGATAAGTCACCAAATGGACGAAGAAGTATTGGCAGACCAAGAAAAAGATGTTGCGACAATTTAAACAATTTAGGAAGCTAATATTGAAGAAGAAACAGGCTTTAAAGCCTACAAACTAGAAGGAAGAAGAAGAAGAAGATCAATGTCTTCTACATCAGAAACTTTCTAATCTAATCTCGGCGGCAAATAAACCACATTAAGTGGCATTTTCACAATCTGAGTCTTCTTCTAACAAAGCTATTAACTCTTTAGTAGTTAGTGCCATCTTCATTTCATATTTCGAGAAATTACTGAAATAAACAAATGCACTGCTATATAAACACATTCATATGATAATAGTTTAGCTTACTTCATTTTAATTTATATGAACTTCATAATATATTTTCATATTTATGTAAACGAATAAACACAACAAACTTTCAAATTAAGTTAAAAAAAAAAACAAATATAACGTTTACAGCACACAGCAATTCTATAAATAGAGAATGATGTGTAATTATGTGTAATTAAAATTGCAGATTGTTTTTAGTCTAATGAAAAAAAAAATATTTTCCAAAGTTTTCTGTTTTTTGAAGTTCTGTATTAGATACTCTCTAATAAGAATAAAATTTTATTTTATTTTGTTAGACAACTATAAGATACCTGTTAAAAGAGACATGATAATTTAATAATTAAATCGGTCTTAGATTTAATTTTTACGTAATTACTTATGTGTTTAAATAAATAATTAAAAATTTTTTTGGTACGCCTCTGCAAAATTGATAATTTCAATACGATTTCGTTGAAAAGTTATCGTTAAGGGCTTCGTTAAGTACGATGTTGCCAAGTAATCACCTTCATTTAAAAATTGGTTTAGTATAAGCGTTGCAGTGCTTCTAGACTGTGCAAAAACAGCTGTGTCGTCTACGAATCTTATGTTGTTCAAGCTTTTTCCGTTTATTGATATACCCAGTTGTTCCTCTCACATTGCTTACTTAAAAATAGTTTCGCTGTACATATTGAATAACAACGGGGACATCACACCACCCTGTTTAACACCTCTTTTGATTTCCATAGTTTCTGTATCGACATTTTTGATTCTAACCTTTGCTTTTTAATTCCAGTATAGATTGACAATAACTTGTATATTGCGACTATTCACATTTTTTTCTTTTAACAGTTTTACGAGTTTCTAATATCGTACTCTATCAAAAGTAACTTTAACAGTTAATGAAAAAACATTAATATTTAATTGTTTTAAATCATTTACAGACAAATGTTTATGTGAAAGTGTTGATGAGACCGTTGAGTTAGTTAGCAGTACACTTGGTGTTGGGAAATCTACGATTTACAGAGTTATTAAAGAAGAGAAATGTGGTAGTTTTCAAATGCCACGTAATGCTCCAGGGAAACCAAAATTTCAAATAGAACGGAATATTCGAATAGACGGAAAGTGCATGAATTCTTCTTTAGACAAGAATTTCCAACATTGGATAAAGTTCTTGTCTCAGTTCGAGATGATAAGGATTACCCAGAAATGAGCCGAAGTACGTTATGGAAACTTTTAAAAGAAATAGGCTTCCGCTGGAAAAAGAATCCCAGAAAGTCTATTTTATTAGAAAGAAGCGATATTGTCATATGGAGAAGACATTTTCTAAGAACCATAAAGGAAATGAGAAACAAAAAAAGAAAAATATTTTATCTTGATGAAACATGGATCAACGAGGGTCAAGAAACCAAATAAATTTTGGCAGGATGAAACTGTTACAAGTCAAAGGCACGCTTTTTTAAATAACTTATCTACTATAGGCTGATAATAGTACACATTGGCAGTTCAGACGATTTTGTTGAAGGTGGTTTATTAACTTTTGAATCAACTCGTACCGGTGACTACCATGAAGACATGAACGCTGATGTCTTTCAAGAATGGTTCGAACAAATGATAGATCTTCTTCCTAAGAACTGTGTAATAGTAATGGATAATGCAAGTTATCACTCCAGACTTATAGAAGGACTGCCCACAACCAAGTGGTTAAAAAAAGACTTGCAGAATTGGCTGAGTTCAAAAAATATTACGTACCATCCCGGATCTATAAGAAAGGAACTTTATTCGTTGTGTGCCCTTCATAAAGAAAAATTTTAAAAATACGAAATTGATGAAATTGCCAAAAATCGTGGAATGACAGTACTTAGATCCCCACCATATCATTGTGAATTAAACCCGATTGAACTGGTATGGGCACAGATAAAGAGTGAAGTTTCAAGAAAAAATACCACTTTTAAAATTCATGATGTTAAACAGTTGTTTTTGGAGGCCGTAAATAATGTAAAACCTGAAAACTGGGAAAAGGCAGTAAATCACACTATTAAAGAAGAGGAAAAAATGTGGAAGCTGGACAATATTACTGATAAAATGATCGAGCCAGTTATTATAAATCTTGGTTCTGAAAGTTCATCTTCTGAATCTGATTTGGATTTGTAACAAGTAGCTGTAAGTTTTATATTAATATTTTTATTCATCTATTTAACATACCTTAGACGGTTTTAAAAACTCTTTTTCTCTTTTGTAATTTTTAAAAATTAAAAAAAAAATGTGAATTTTTTAAAACCCTTTTTAATGTAGGCCAGTCAGTTCTAATATAGTGTGTGATAAAAGAGGTCACTTTTGTTTACATACACAATAACACTTTATAACACTGAAATAATTCATTTATTTTTTACAATTATTCAAAGTAATTTTTCAATTAATCTTGAGCACGCCCATGGAGTGTTCGGAGGTACCAGTTAAAATTATGCTAATTACTCTCTCGTTCATAAAAATAAACTATAGTAACGATGTCCTGTACATTCCTGCCACTATTTCCGGAAGTGAAGACTAAAGACAGGAGTCTGAACCTGAAAAACGTTCTGATTATATTTATCTCACACACGATGCACAGCAAATCGTTCTTAAGATTTACAGGAAAAGTGGAATGGAATCAACACATCGAAAGAATGACAGAACATAGAATAGTACGAATAGCAAGAGACAAATCGCCAAATGGAAGAAGATCTCTGGGACGACCGAGGAAAAGATGGTCAGACAACGTCAATTGAGGCTAAAAACCGAAGTAAACAAGCATTAAGCCTATTTATAAAGTAGGAAGAAGAAGAACTACATTTTATACTAAACCAGTTTAATTATTATCAAAAAAAACAATCAAAAATTTTACAAATGCTTGAAATTAACAAAAACGCAAAAAAAACATGAACAAACGAAAACATTGCAATAGTTGACCAAAGAAAGATACAGTCTTGTTGTTCATTTTAATAGTCAGTGTTGCCATTTCTAGCTCTAATACAAGCTTCAATCCGACAGGGAATGCTTCTAATCAAATCGTCAACTTGTTCTTGAGGTAAGTTTGCCCATTCCTCTAGGGCGGCTTGAATGAGCTGATCCGCACTACCTGAATTCTCCCTTCGAGCTCTAATCGTTCTTTTAATGATGTTCCACACATGCTCAATGGGATTAATATCAGATGAGCAGGCAGGCCAACATCTTCAGTTTCCAGAAAGTCTGCGGCAACTCTGCTGGTATGTGGAGGGGCATTAGCGTGCATGAAAACCCCACTGTACCTCGCCACAGCCTAACTATGGGTTCTAGTACCAAATGGACATACCGGCGATCCGTTAAACTTTGCCGTAAGGGACGCAAAGGTGTTTTTTCTCCCAACATAATACCTCCCCAAAAGATTACAGTTTCTCATATATATTTTGGAACGGATCTGGCAGTTTGCAGTCTAGCTTGTCTGCCTCGACCTCTTAAAACCCGAATTCGACGGTCATCTGATCTCAAGCCAATTCTGGTTTCATCTGAAAAAAGGACATTTTGCCAATCTTCATTTGTGCAGTTCTGGTCTTTCAGACACCAATTCAGACGATCAATTTTGTTCTGTCTGGATAACTCGAATGTCTAACATGGAAGTAACTAGAAGGATAGGAAATGAGGCGGAAGTAATATTAACTATTAAAAGACGAAAACTTGAGTACTTGGGACATGTGATGAGAGGGCAAAAATACGCATTATTACAACTTATTATGCAGGGCAAAATCCGAGGAAAGCGAAATGTGGGAAGACGAAGAATATCCTGGCTTAAGAACTTGAGGGAATGGTTTGAATGCAGTAGTGCAGAACTTTTTAGAGCGGCAGTCAACAGAGTCCGCATAGCCATGATGATTTCCAACCTTCGATAGAAGATGGAACTTAAAGAAGAAGAAGGATAACTCGGGAACCCTCAACTGCCTAATGCTAAATAAATTTTGGGAACGAAGTCTATTTCGTACTGTTTCATCTGAAATGTCAATGTCTGTAGTCTGCAAAAATTGCCTTTGGAGCTCCGGATGAGAAGAGGTTGGATTTCTTCTAGCTATTTAACCTAAAAACCGGTCTTGTCGATCACTAGTTACTCTACGACGACTTTCTCTAGGCCTGTTCTTGAGTGTACTTAATTCTAAAAATCTTGCATATATTTTTGAAACAACGCTTTACGAGACATGTAGAGTAGTTGAAATTTGCCTTTGTGATATTCCCTGCTCAACAAGAGCAACAGTTCTTCCCCTCTGAACATCTGACAAACCTACGTAGGGCATATTACCTTTTGTTGAAAACAAACTTAAGTTTACTCTGACGTCTCCCATTAACCTTTATCTCTTATCTGCAAAAAAAGTTGTCATACATTTCTTATTATTAGTAAGAAATACTGGGTGATTCCATATATGTTTGGTTCCCTGGCCTCAAATATTCAAGACACAATATTCCGCGAATTCGAATATTGTTACATCGAGGTGAAAAATGCGTTTCCAGCAAATTTCAGTCATTTAAATTATAATAAAACAAACCTAAATTGTCATTGGTTCGCCCGTTTTTGCTAAATGTCGCTTTTCCGTCTTATCAAAAATTTTAAAAATTCATTTTCTTTATTCTAACGCAATGAGTCACCCGCTAAAAACGTTAATTTCAGTTTTTCCAGAGTTATTTCCAGAGACCGCAATAAAGAAATAATTTATGCAAGCACAACGGCAAACATCCCTTTGTGTACATCCTGGATGACGGGGTATGAATGGAAAGTAATAAAATTGAAGGGCATCCTTTTAGGGCAATAAGCTTTTGCTCATTAAAAAGAAATCTAAAATCCCGTTTTTCATAGGGAAAGTGCATGAATAAAAAATAAATCATTTCCTTCCACGGCCGTAATCACCGACTCCTTTTTAAATGACACGGCTCATAAACAAAAGGGTGTTGCATTCAGAGAATTAGTTTTTAGAAATTGACAAACATTGGAAAATATCGTTGGATAATACCGGGGAACATCAAAATGTGCAATAGTACTGCAATCATAAATACAAAATACGTAGGTGATATTATTAAACAGGGCTGTAAAATAATTATCACGCCGCATAATAATTAATTACAGAAAAGGCAAAACATATATATGCAACATATTTGTGGTTTCTTTATAAATGCATATGCTATTCATATTTACTTGATTAACAGCATATTGCCACATATTTAAAACTATCACATACAGATTGAACGAAATAAATTCGGAACATACGAAATATGATGTATTTCGGCTCAATTCTGCTGTAGGTCGGTTGACCAACAAAAGGTTGTCAAATAATTATATTATAAAAATCCAATACTTCAGCGGGCTGCTGGATTCTGAAGTCATAAAAATTGAAAGCTACACATAAATCTACGATTTTATTATGCTGTCAAACCACTTATAGTCCAGGAAATGAAGCATTTCACCTCGCAATTTTTTCGTCCTGCGTGGATGACTTGAAATTTTAACACAAGGTAGGTAATAGCCAAGGATCAAAATCTATATCGAACCAAAGTGCGCCAAAACCTTGGGGGTGGATGCCACCCCCTCTCGAGGGTGAAATTTTTTTTTACGTTTTAACTACAGGTTTCGATTAAAAAAGTGATTCTAAACAAAAAATGTTCTATACATTTTTTTTGTAAAACTGATATTTTTCAAGTTATTCGCGATTGAAAGTAACAACTTTTAGACGAAAAAATCGACGTTTTTAATCGATTTTTCGCAAATAACTCGAAAAATGGTGCATTTTATCAAAAAAATTGTAGAGGACAAATTTATAGCTTTTAAAAAGACAAATACAATTCATTTTTTAAAATGTTTTTGCGATATAACAGGAACCGAAATACGGCCTATCAATGTTCAGCGGTTTTCTTCAAATGCCAAATTTGAATGATTCAAAGTCAAATATCGGGAAATGATGTATTTTTGTAAGAAAACTCACAGAACCTTTTTAAAGAGCATAAATAGACCTATCATAAAAAAGACTCTATCTCAAAAATTGAGTGAGTTATGATGAAAATAAGGTCAATACCTCATTTTTTACGAAAAAATCGATGAAAACAACACCCTAACCACCCCCATAATTAAAATCGATCTTCACCCTTCTGCAATTCTCTTTGTACATGTATTGTTAATACGTCCAAGAAGTTTGACCCATTTAAAATGCTTAGTTTTAGAAAAACTACAGCATAAAGCGAGAAGCGATTTACAATTTCATATTTTTTACCCTTCTTTTTTTAAATATCCCCGAAAATACTGAATATATGAAAAAAATAAAAATGTACTAAATTGTAGCTTTTTTAATGACTAAAATTTTCCTTTATTTAGATTTGTTGTACAATGAATATTTGGCGAGATATAGCCGTTTAAAGCATCGATTTACGATCAAGCACCATCTCTTTCGAGCCCTTTAAACTCACCCCATTTAAAAACCAAGGGTTCCAAAAAGATTTAATTCACAGATCCTTGTAACTCTTAAAAACCTCTACAAAATCGTTTTTGAAGAAACACTCTATCGTTAAAAATGAAGGAAATACGTTAAAAAAACCAATTAATTTTCTTTCCGGAAAATTCCATTAGTATAGTACAGTACATTTCGGAGCATAATAATCTACAAAACCGGTATATTAGGTAGTGGGGCGTTATACATTCGAAATTTTAAGCGTTCTTATTTTGAGATCCCATACAACAGAGTAAAACATCTGCTCATATGTCTATGGCTTGGCAATGAAAATATCAGAGCAACAGATTGGGGATGGTATTCCAAAGATGGTTTGTTATTACCCGTACGCATGAACAAACAACCTGCACCCGATGAACTTTTGAAAATTATTTTTTGCCAATGAAAAAAAGGATGCGGCGTTTCATGTGGGTGCAGAAAAGTTGGTTTATACTGTAACTCTACTTGTTCTGGGTGCTCAGGTGAAGGGTGCAATAATAGTCCACCAATCATTGAAGAAGATGAGGATGACATAGATCACGATGAAGATGTAATTGATGACGAATAAAATTAATATTATAATTGTTTTACCTATAAATGTAAATATTTTCAACTATTTATGTAAATGTATAAGAATATATGGTGCCTTTTTATGTTGATACATTTTTTTGTATTTAATTCTACTTTTTTCAATTTATATCTATTAAATTAGTTTATAAAAACTGCAATGTTGTAAAGGGTGATTTTCAAAAGTTAAAAAGTTGCAAAATTTTGGCAAAAAATTGTTTTCACCTATAGCACTCATAACAATTGATTTTTAAGGGTTGAAAATGTATGAAATTGCATTTTAAAGTATAAAAAAATCACTATTTAACTAATCCAAACCAAATTTCACTCATCATAAGATTTGTAATGTTATTTTACAATTTTTGAAAATTAGGGGTAGTTTTCAACCCTAAGAACTATCAGGGTTCGTCGACATGAGATAAACTAAAAAGCAGTGGGTGAATTGAGCTTAATTCCAAATTTTTATCCAAATAGATCCAACGGCAAATGATTTTTTTCGAATTAGTAATTTTTTTACATTAATCTCTAACAAGGGTTGTGAAATATGATGGAACTCTATTCAAAAGTATAAAATAATCATTATTTAACTAATTCAAACCAAATCTTACCCATATTCAGGTTTAATATGTTATTTTATAATTTTTGAAAATTAGGGGTAGTTTTCACCCCTAAAACCCTTCAGCGCACTTCGGTTCGATATAGATTTTGATCCTTGGGCTATCACCTACCTTCTGTTAAAATTTCAACTCAATCCATGCAGGACGAAAAAATTGCGAAGTTTTAACTATTTTCGAGCTTCATTTCCTGAACTATTATCGCTTCCTTTACGCAAACAACATTGTTGCGAGACAGATAGTTGAACGATATTTTATACAATGTCTATACCCAGGTATGGATTTTTTTTTGTCCAAGTTTTATATTGGTCCACTATTTCAAATGCAGTTCAAACAGACATATATTAAATTGTATGATCCGTTTTAAATTCGTTCAATCTGTATATGATTGACATACAAAACTAGGTTGGCTTCTGTTGACCTCCCTCTCATAAAGCCAAATTGTTCAGGATTAAAAATGCCTCTAAAACTCCATGTCAGTTTTTTACTAACCAAGCAATCAAGCAACTTGGGCAGCTCTGACTGATTACAGACAGCTCGATAGTTTGATATATCGGTCCTTGCACCCGATTTAAAAATCGGCTTTGAAAAACTTTTCCTCCAAAGACTGGGAAAGCTACCAGTACCAAGTGATCTGTTAAAAATAAACAAAATTGGTTTTGTAAGTCTCTTTCTTCAATCCTGACCCCCCAGGGGGAGTGTAGTGGTCGACGTGATGTCGTGTATTGTCCGTCTCCAGAGATCTGTCTCTGGTCATTTCTTTTAATTCATGCATAGGTCTTTGGCATATTCCTGTAATTTGATCTATCCATCTTGTTGGGGATCTTCCTCGTTATCTTCGGCCTTCTACCTTTCCTTGTATTATGAGTTTTTCCATGTTTTCTGTGTTTGCTCTCATAACATGCTCAAAATATTTTAATTGTTGGAGATGGACTTTACTAGAGAGTCGTTGGCTAACTTTTAGCTCTCTTAAAATTGAATTATTTGTTCTGCTGTCGGTCCAAGGAATTCGTAACATTCGTCTCCAACAGAACATTTCAGTGGCGTCTATCTTTCTTCTCTCCGATTGTCTCAGAGTCCAAGATTCACATCCGTAGGTCAGTATTGGGAATATTAAGCAGTTGATCAACCCCATCTTTATCGCTCTTGAAATTTGACAGTCCTTCCATATTTTGGTCATTTTTGCTGTGGCAACTTTTGCTAGATCAGATCTACGTTTAATCTCTTCTTATAATGACCCTGTGTTTGTGATTAATGATCCCAGATATAAGTATGAGCTCACAACCTCAAACCGGTCAATTGTGGTTATGTGTGGATGATTGTTGTGTAGTCTATCCACTATCATGATCTTTGTCTTTGATATGTTTAATTGCAGGCCAAATATTTGACTTTCGTTTTCGATCAGTCGTATAAGTTCTATCAGCTCTGCTTGACTATTTGCAAGAAGGGCTGTGTCATCTGCGAAACGTAGGTTGATTAGTTTATGACCATTTATTGAGATGCCCTTTTCCCATCCTTCAAGTGCTCTTCGCATAATATACTCCCACATTGTAACAACTATTTTGCTTACCACAGGGTAAGAATATGGGGGACAAGATTGAGCAAACAAAATAATCGAAACAAGTGTATACGGACACTCAGTTGGTTGTTGGAGAGCTGGGTCGTGGATAAGTTGAAGATATTGGGGGTTAGATTGGGGCAACTACAAAGAAAAGAGATAAAGGGGTACTTATACAAATCTCTTGGGACAAACAGAATGAAAATAAACGAAAACACCTCAAGAAATTTAATATAGGGCGCCACTTGAGGTGCCCAATTATACCTATTACAACCACTAGTTGTAACTAGGGAAATAATTGTATAACATCAAAAATATAGAAAAAAAATATCTTTTTCAAATAAAACTCAAAACAGATCAGAGAAACAAATTAAACATTTATTTTTGTCTCAAACAAAACAGATCAAAAATACATATTATAAAAGAAACATATCATATAACATAATACAAATAACAAAAACTTACATGTTCTTTGTTTACTATATTATGGCCAATTAGATTATCAAAAATTAAGGATCCTTCTTAATGAAAACATATAAATTTAAACTTATATATGAAATATCGTTTCTACATAATTATCAAATTAAAATTGTCATAACAAAAAAAAAAACAAATTAAACTTGCTGTCAGGTATCACATTTAATTTTGATGACAAAGAATGAAAGCAATTATTACTTTAGCCAAAAAATATCTGTCTTTACTTTGAAAGATTAATATATTGAATTGTTACCTTAATGTTTTTTTTTTATACAAACACTTTGAAACTTTACATCTCTGGGGAAGCTACTCGGACAAAACTTTCAAAACTGGAAGGCAGCAACCATCAGGATTTAGTTCTACACTCCAGGACAAAACGATAGGAACAGGAACTTGGTGGAAGAATCGAGCCGACTACGGGGACATCCTATATCATACTTCTTTAAATATTTAGTAGTTACCCTTTTCAAAACCTGTCTTATTACAGAGGGTAATTGTTCCTCTAATTAACAAAATTTGTCGACTTTTTTCTTCGAGAAGTTCTTCATCACTTCCTCTCAAATCTTTTACTCCATTCCCACATGTCTGCCCCGCTTGGAACTTAAATCTCGACTTCTTTTCTTCGTTACATTTTACAAGAAACTAGCCAAAAATTTTCCTTCCGTCTTGCAGCTAACCTGTCCCCCAAACTCAAGAACCAAAACAATATCCCCTCGCTTGTATCGACAAAAAAAAAAAATTTTAAATGTTCCTTTATTGCCTAAACAAACAAATATTCTTTTTTTGACCCTCGACTAATAACGAAAAACAACTTTAATATTAGGGGAATTCATGATTTATTGCGTTTTTAACGAAGAAAACAAATAAAACCTTTTTTTTATCAGGGGGCATCATAAATTTACATAATACAAATTAACAAAATACGTGCGTATTTTAAACTTGAGTTTTACCTGGCTTATAACAAAAGGTTCGATATTTGAATCTAAACACAGACAAAAAAACATCTATATTTACTTTTGAATCGGTAGAAATATACGCATTTAAAAATCTCGTCAAAAAAACTTGAAATATTATTTCGATTGTTTTCTCTGGTAAAAACAACAGGAGCGTAACACAGAAATCTTTTCTATACACTTTAAATAAAAAAACGCTACAATGCCCCTTCTTAAAAGAAAAAACTCGGATAATTCTTATCCAGTTTTTGATAAAGGCAAAACAACAAAAACCAAATCAGAAGATGACCTCTTAACTGAGTCGAAACTTCTTAATAATATCTTTTAGATGATGGCTAGCATGGGATTAAACAACAAAAACAAAGTTAGTTACAAAGAATGGGCTAGCGTGCCATCGATCGCCAGACTCTTTAAAGTCGAGTAGACTGAAATTTTTGACTCTACTTGAACTGTAGGTGACATGAGTTTCTATGCCTTGGGGGAAGCTAACCTTATGCCCTGCAGTGAACCTCGCTGACATTCACAGCAGTAACACAAGTGATTTGTCGGGCAGGCATAGCCATGACACCTCGTTGCCTAAACCAAGTGCTATACACAAATCCAAAATAAATTGCTCTACACTTAATATGTAGGCGTTACTATCTCCACTATACGCCTAGCGAGACAGGGAATTCGGCAACGGTTCCACAAAAAAAATTAGGATATAGACCCAAAATCTATATACCTACATATGACAAAATGTGATTCTCACATGTGTCTCCCAAATGGGTTACCTGAATTAAAATTATCAAAAGTGAAACAATATTCCGAAGGGATGAAATCAAATCAACATATAAACTCGAAAATACAGACATGGGATAGGATGAACTAATTACTTAAAGATGACATATTGTCCTCATCTGACACAAAAGGCTTTAAATCTTTAATGTGCCACTTACCAAGATCCGAACCATTTAAATCTGACAAACGATAAACCACTGGTGACAATTTTTCCTTGATAGTTGCTTCAATATACTTCGGTGCTAGTTTGGACATAAACTTGTTGACAGCACAAGACAAAACCTTATTTCTTTTCCAAACTCTATCACCCACTTGAAATTGGACTTCTCTTCTACGTAAGTTGTAACTTCTAGCGTTACGTTCATATCCTTTTCGAAGATTAGCCTTAACCTTTTCAAAAACTTTATCTAAACCTTTGACTTCTGAAGCATACATGTTACGGTCACCTGGAATTATCTCGATATCTTGATTCTGTTGATCCTTATGATCAACACCATAATAGTTTCCACTTAAAGGAACATGACGGCCATAATTCAGGAAAGCTGGAGTATATCCAGTCACTTCATGCTTTGCAGTGTTAATAGCTTGTCTGATCTTTGCTAAATTCTTATCCCAATCTACGTGGTCTTTAATATACGTACGTATTGCTGTACCAATGGTTCTATTGTTCCTCTCCACAAAATTACACTGAGGTGCATATACTGGGCTAAACCATACTTTCTGAACGTTATACCTATTACAGAGCTCAATTAAGAGAGGATTGTTCAGATTTGAGGCATTATCACAAATCACATATTGAGGAACACCAAACATTAGGAAAACATCATTTTCCAAAAACTCAACAATATTCTTAGCCGTGGCCTTTCTCAAAGGTTGGACTAAAGTATATTTACTAAACCAATCCGCTACTACTAATAACCACGTATAACCTTTCTTTGAACGAACAAAGGGACCTATCAGATCTATTGCAACTATTTGCCAAGGAAACTTGGCCTCTCTCTGCTTACCCATTTTACCTAATGGAGCATAATTTGGTGTCTTCTGAGCACCACAAACTTTACACGACCTGACAAACTTAAGCACATCAACACGCATCTGGGGCCAATAATATCTTTCCTGAATACGGGACAAAGTTTTGGAAAATCCAAAGTGAGCACACGTAGGTGGCTCATGACAAGACTTCATAATTTCAAACCTTTGTGGTTTGGGCACAAGAATTTTCCACTCTACATCATTAGTCTTAAAAGAATTTTTGGTTGGGGCAAACTTATAAACAAAATCATTCTCCACCTTCCACTGTGGATAATCAATGGGGGATCGGACTATCTTTGATCTCAAATTATCGAACCAAGGGTCTATTCTATCTACATCAATTTCCAAATAACAAATCTCATGGGAAATACTAACATGGGGACGACTATCAAAATCTTTCTTTTCAAAAATTGGGTTCACTGATGACCTGTAAGGTCTATTGGACTTAGACCTATTCGAAATACAACACTTAGGACAAGAAGATATGATCACACCTTTGTGACCACAACGCCAACAAGATACTGACTTACTTCTACAATCACGGGAAATATGACCTGGTCTATTACAATTGAAACAAATAATCTTTTTCGGATTTCTTGGAGCTTGATAAGGGACTGACTGCATTAATGGAGGTGGGGACGAAAAAGATTGCATCATTGGAGGTGGGGAAGAAAAAGACTGATTTCTTATTTCAGTATTCTCTGGTGGAATGGGTCTATTATTCTCATATTTATATTTGGGATTGGGTCTCTTAGAAGAATTTTCTCTGTCCTGTCTGTCACCTACTCCACTTCTATCTTGCTTGGTTTGATTATTCACCACATGAACTTGTTCTTTGGGCTTTTCTGAATCATCAATCGAAATACCTGCAAGACCTTTAGTAGTCTGCAACAAGGGCAGGACATTCTGCTCTAAACGTTTTATAGTTGCTACTAACGTTTCTACTGTAGCAAAAATCTTGAAGGGCTATCAGTGGAATGTAGTCCACTAAAATATTTTTCCTGATTATTTTCACTTTTTGAGCTTCACTAGGATATGTTTCCAAACGTTTAAAAAGGTTTTCCATCACTGCTGAATAAATGGTTATGGATTCATTCCTTTTTTGCTTTCTATTTTTAATTTCATCAAAGAGATTATCATTATAATCTGGATGCAAAAAAGCAGATTTCAGTAGGGCTACCAACTCATCCCAACTATTAATTTTATCTCTAACACTCCTATACCAAATAGCAGCATTACCTTCAAATAACTCAATAGCTGAGCGAAACAGGATGTCTTCGGAAATATTCCGAGACCTAGCAGAATCTTTAACTTTCTCTAAAAATGTGGGAAGAGCTTTACTCTCACCATTAAACTTAATATGTAGATCAGAAATAATGACGGGAGTTGAAACCTGTATTATTGGGGCTGGGACTGTACAACTGGGAACTACAGGGACTGAAACTGGGCTACTAGTGGATGGTTTTACTATATCATCAAACATTTCTCTTTTTCTAACACATTACCCTTCAACACTAACAAATCATCTTTACACTCTTCAACAAACTTTAATACATCTTCCTCAACATCATTCATAGGGAAATTTTCTAATCTGGTATCTAAATGTGTAGACCTTGTCTCAAATCTAGCAAAATCAGCTTTGTTTGATTCTGCATTCATTGATTGAGCAATACTATATAAATCTTTTATAATCAACATGATCTCATTTAAACTCTTCCTTAGGATCTACTACATTATTAACCAAATCGACTAAACTTGAAGACGAAGTGGCCTCCTTGGCCAACAAAGCTCTTAACATCTTTCTCCTATCATCAACTGTCTTATTTGGGACATTTTTACCTCTTATGAAAAGCTCATAAGATAACTCTCCTGATTTCAAATAATTAGCCTGGGTAGACTTCATTTTTCAAAAATTGGATGAAAGCAAACACACAAAATAACTGAAATCAACCTCAACAACAAGTAGAAAATATGACAATTTTAAGAAACAACCGTTTCCATTTATCACCTGATAGTAAGTCTCACTTGCACTCCCGCGTACTGAAATCCAAAACTCAATCAGTTTGCTGCAACTTCTGCTCTTGACCTAGTAATCAGTTGGTAAATAAAAATGAGGTCTATAACCTGTCTCCTAAAAGTTCACACTTCCACTAACAAGGACTAAAAAAATGGTTTCAAATAACATGAGACAACATGGACACTAACAAACAACATAAACCGTACATACAAGGAAAGACAAAATACTAATAATATTGAAAACTTGACCTTTGAGTGAGCTACACTAAATAACACCAAAATAAACCAACTCTTGTTCCGAAAACTAAATGAGACTGCTCCTAGTCAAAACTAAAACAGCATCTCCTGATCACAAATATTACACCTGTGGTCATTCAGATACAAGAAAGGATACACAATAAACAGTCTACTACTGAGACTAAACTTGTCGAATCTTCTCTACGACTCACAATGACTACCCTTCGTACAACAACATTAATTAACCCTTGGCATTTAAATACACCTTCAGAGACGGTTAATTAGAAGACAAATTGCATAATACTACTTCTCAACTACATAGCTCAAAAGTCACTCAAACGAATACACACATTTACTCAAAATTGACGGAACAAATAAAAAATTACAAAAACCGATTATTCTGTAAGATTTGTCAAATCAATAAAAAAATAAATGTAACAGTAACTGTATAATTTGCTACTGTTTTTAAATTCTTTTCAATATCAATACTTCAATAAAAATTCGTATTTAAATATTCAACTCAAATATTTGCTTTCATTTACCATTACATATAAGAAACAATACATATGTTAACATACACAAATATAAATGTTGGTACATAATACATACATTGTAATACAAATACACTACTGTTTGTGAGACACTTTGGGGCACTATTCAAAAGGAAAAAAGTTTCATATAAATGGCAGGGAACTGGGGAAACTGAAAAAGATATGTGGCTTCAGGAAAATGGTCAAAAATCTAAAAATTAAGGAATATTCAAAAGCCTCGCACGTTGGGAGCCAAAATTGTAACGACTATTTTGCTTACCACAGGGTAAGAATATGGGGGACAAGATTGAGCAAACAAAATAATCGAAACAAGTGCATACGGACACTCAGTTGGTTGTTGGAGAGCTGGGTCGTGGATAAGTTGAAGATATTGGGGGTTAGATTGGGGCAACTACAAAGAAAAGAGATAAAGGGGGTACTTATACAAATCTCTTGGGACAAACAGAATGAAAATAAACGAAAACACCTCAAGAAATTTAATATAGGGCGCCACTTGAGGTGCCCAATTATACCTATTACAACCACTAGTTGTAACTAGGGAAATAATTGTATAACATCAAAAATATAGAAAAAAAATATCTTTTTCAAATAAAACTCAAAACAGATCAGAGAAACAAATTAAACATTTATTTTTGTCTCAAACAAAACAGATCAAAAATACATATTATAAAAGAAACATATCATATAACATAATACAAATAACAAAAACTTACATGTTCTTTGTTTACTATATTATGGCCAATTAGATTATCAAAAATTAAGGATCCTTCTTAATGAAAACATATAAATTTAAACTTATATATGAAATATCGTTTCTACATAATTATCAAATTAAAATTGTCATAACAAAAAAAACAAATTAAACTTGCTGTCAGGTATCACATTTAATTTTGATGACAAAGAATGAAAGCAATTATTACTTTAGCCAAAAAATATCTGTCTTTACTTTGAAAGATTAATATATTGAATTGTTACCTTAATGTTTTTTTTTTATACAAACACTTTGAAACTTTACATCTCTGGGGAAGCTACTCGGACAAAACTTTCAAAACTGGAAGGCAGCAACCATCAGGATTTAGTTCTACACTCCAGGACAAAACGATAGGAACAGGAACTTGGTGGAAGAATCGAGCCGACTACGGGGACATCCTATATCATACTTCTTTAAATATTTAGTAGTTACCCTTTTCAAAACCTGTCTTATTACAGAGGGTAATTGTTCCTCTAATTAACAAAATTTGTCGACTTTTTTCTTCGAGAAGTTCTTCATCACTTCCTCTCAAATCTTTTACTCCATTCCCACATGTCTGCCCCGCTTGGAACTTAAATCTCGACTTCTTTTCTTCGTTACATTTTACAAGAAACTAGCCAAAAATTTTCCTTCCGTCTTGCAGCTAACCTGTCCACCAAACTCAAGAACCAAAACAATATCCCCTCGCTTGTATCGACAAAAAAAAAAAATTTTAAATGTTCCTTTATTGCCTAAACAAACAAATATTCTTTTTTTGACCCTCGACTAATAACGAAAAAACAACTTTAATATTAGGGGAATTCATGATTTATTGCGTTTTTAACGAAGAAAACAAATAAAACCTTTTTTTTATCAGGGGGCATCATAAATTTACATAATACAAATTAACAAAATACGTGCGTATTTTAAACTTGAGTTTTACCTGGCTTATAACAAAAGGTTCGATATTTGAATCTAAACACAGACAAAAAAACATCTATATTTACTTTTGAATCGGTAGAAATATACGCATTTAAAAATCTCGTCAAAAAAACTTGAAATATTATTTCGATTGTTTTCTCTGGTAAAAACAACAGGAGCGTAACACAGAAATCTTTTCTATACACTTTAAATAAAAAAACGCTACAACATATACATTTTGTTTTGTAAGTACACATATACATTTTTTCAGAAAATAAGTTGGGATTCCATCCGGCCCTGCACATAATTGATGTTTACAACTTGCAATAGTATCATAGACCTCAGTTGCCGTAAGTATTATGGAACTCAAACAAATCGAACTTTCAACTTTAGGCTTTTGAGCTATGATTATACATAGGGATCCTGAAGATACCATGGACAGACAAAGTCACCAATGAAGAAGTACTACCACAACACACAACCGCGGATTTGGTCAACATCGTGAAGAAATTCTACCAAAAAAAATTCAGAATAAACCCATGAAAGTTTTGAATTTATATTATTTGTGGAAATAAATGGGCATTGTACCCATGGAAGTCTTGGTATTTATCTCAGTGTTGGAAAGAAGGGAAATTATGTTTTTGTTTTTATCAAAATCATCCACGTCTCTGTTGCATATCTTTTTAAATCTAATTAAACGTTAATGTGATTTAGCTATGCTATCTTTTTCCATATTTAGCTATTTAAAAACGTTTTCTTAACAATATTTCCCCATTTCCTTGATGTAAACAAGAACAGAGCAAATCATTTATTTTCCGTCCATGCAAAAGCATCCTGTAATCTAGATTCAACGTCGTATACAATTTATGTTTCAATGGACACAAATCAAGACACTAAACCTTAAGAGTTACAAAAACGTTTTCCCATTTTACTTCCTAACGAGGTCTTGAATAATTCAGCGTCATTCCCTGTCGCGCTGGACTTGTTAACTTTAAAACGGGAAGGTATCATCCAATACTCTCGAGGTAATTTAACAACTTACTGTGTATTTAGTAAATTGTAACTTTCTGATTAAAAAATCTCGCTACTACGAAACAAGAAGCGACACCTAAAGGGTTTCTTAGTACAGGTATTTTGATTTATTTTTAGGATTTCAATGTGTAAAAATTTTCAAAGGTTTAGAAGATTTATAACTTTTATCAGTTGCAATAAAGATGTTATTACCATAAAATAAATTAAGTATGCTATTATTATCAGAGACCAAGAAAAAAGAACAAGAAATAGAAAAAAAATGGAAAATAATCATGCTTTAATACAGTGGCGGCTCGAAGTAAATTAAAAAGGGTGTTCAATTATGGAATGTAATTATAGAAACGGTGAATAACGAGGAATTGCGGCGTAGGCGAAAATTTTTTGGGGTCCTCGCCCTTTTTTGTCTAAATTTTATATTATTTATGATCCAGAATACATAAGAGAATTGTTTGAGGAAAAGCTAAAGCTCTTGAATGATGACTCAATAGGTATAATATTGCACTTATTTAACACAATATACAAAACTGCGGTAAGCATAACCTGCGGTATGCACATGATAGAATAGTGTTTTCCAATTCCATAGAAGGGCTGCAAAACTTAATGAACAAAATAACGGAAACAAGTAGAAAATATGGACTGGATATAAACACCAGCAAAACCAAGCTAATGATCATCAGCAAGGAAAAAATAACGGGAGCAAATCTGCATGTGAACCAAATGAGAATTGAACGAGTCTCACAATACAACTACTTGGGAACTATAATCTATGAGTCCTCATGACCTCACCCTAGAAACAAAAAGGGCTCCTTAAATGTCATGTGTACTCAGTGCTTCTGTACGAAGTAGAAACGTGGAGATTGAAGGCGGAAACTCTATCAAAACTTCAGACTTTTGAGCTATGGTCATACCATGGATCTTGAAGATACCATGGACAGACAAAGTCACCAATGGAGATGATGAACACGACTGCGGATTTGGTCAACATCGTGAAGGGCAATACTTGGGACATATAATGAGAAATCAAGGCAGATACTAGCTACTTCAATGCATTTTACAAAATAAACAATATCCTGGCTTGCTAACCTGAGAACATGGTATAGAAAGACCTCAACACAGCTATTTCGTATAGCAACCAACAAAGTCATCATAGCCAGAATGATCGCCAACGTTCGGAACGGACGGAAAGAAGAAATACAAAACTGTTATTGTACCTCAAGAGTGGCTGTTGTCTACATTCGTTACACTGCCAAAGAAATGCAATGCAAAAAAATGTTCAGAACAACGAACAATATCTTTAATGAGCCATCTACTAAAGATATTTCTAAAAGTCATCCACAACCGAGTTTATCAAAAGTTGGATTCAGATATTAGTGATACACAGATGGGGGTCTAGGTACTCGAGAAGCTCTATTCGGTTTGAATGTTCTTACACAAAGATGCCTAGACGTTAATCAGGAAGTACATGCATGTTTTATCGATTTTGAAAAGGCGTTTGACAGAGTACGCCATAATAAGCTAAGAGACATTCTTGAAAAAAAGGACATAGATAATAAAGATCTGCGAATAATTCTCAATCTATACTGGAATCACAAAGCTAACATCAAAATAGAAAATGAGATATCACAAGTAATAAAAATACGTACAGGAGTACGACAGGGATGCATTTTGTCACCGCTGCTATTTAATGTTTTTGGTGAAAGCATCTGCCAGGAAACGCTTTTGCAAGCAAACGAATGAGTGGCTGTTGTCTACATTGTGGCAAGCAATCGTAATCAATGGAGAGGTTGTAAATAATATTCGATACGCAGGCGACACTGTACTAGTTGCAAGAACAGTAGAAGAATTACAGCGATTACTTACAAATGTAAATATTGCCTGCAACAATTATGGCATATTCTTCTTCTTCTTAAAGTGCCTATCCGTTCGGATGTTGGCGATCATCACGGCTATCTTTACTTTGTTTACTGCACCGCGGAACAGTTCAGTGGTAGTCGTGTTATACTACTTTCGTAAATTTTGAAGCCAGGAAATGCGTCTTGTTCCCGGTCCTCTCTTACCATTTACCTTCCCTTGGAGAATCAGCTGGAGAAGGCCGTAACGTTCTTGATTTCTCATTACATGTCCTAGATATTCCAACTTTTTAGTTTTGACGGTCATGAGAATTTCACATTCTTTCCCCATTCTACGCAGGACCTCCACATTAGTAACTCTGTCAACCCAGGATATACGTAAGATGCGCCTATAACACCACATTTCGAAAGCTTCGAGCCGATTCATAGATGCAACAGTCAGTGTCCACGCTTCCATTCCGTACAGCAGAACTGTGAATATGTAGTAGTTTAAAAGACGGCATTTTGTTTTTAAAGATATGTCTCGACTGTTGAAAATGGTTCTCATTCTAACGAATGCTGCTTTTGCTTTTATTATTCGCTGTTTAATTTCTGTTGAGTGGTTCCATTGGCTATTTAAATTGGTGCCTAGATATGTATATTGCTCGATTCTTTCGATATTCTGTTGGTTGATTGTAAGTTGAGCGTTTAGTATTGGTTTTTTACTAATTGTCATAAATTTGGTTTTCTTTATGTTAAGACCTAGTCTGCATCTGTTGCTGACTTCTGTTATGCGATTTGTTAATATCTGTAAGTCATTCAGATTATCGGCAAAAACTAAAGTCGGTTCGCTATATTTACGCGGGTTTCGGATTAAAATTTTTATTGTAAGTACCCAGTTTTAATTACCTGCTCTTTGGGGAAATATCAACTGGTCAAATGAAATGAAAAATAATCCATAACTTTTTTTAATTAAATAATAATGGAAAATCTTTTATATAATTGACAGTATAATAAGGAGAATTACTTCATTAATGGAGTCTAATGTGGCTAATATAAACCTAATAATAATTTTATATTACACTTCACACAGAAAATTTGGTCTATGTATATTTGTTCCATGGAGAGAATTTCTAATGAAAAATAAAAAAATTTAACTTGCCAACAAAAATGAAAATCAGTCATTATCATCAAAAATATCATAATCGTCATCATCATCACTGTCATCACCATTAATTGTTATTATGATTGGACTTATTTCGTTTATTTTATTTTCACGAGTCCACCAATCTTCTATTAGTTTCTCGCACTTGAATATACAGTTGCACCACACTTCTGGAGTTACAATTGAAAGTGCC
Organism: Diabrotica balteata; assembly: GCA_918026665.1. NCBI lineage: Eukaryota > Metazoa > Arthropoda > Insecta > Coleoptera > Chrysomelidae > Diabrotica > Diabrotica balteata. The sequence goes on along the minus strand of OU898279.1, from coordinate 4,716 downwards.
TTTCGCCAAGTTTCCCGAACTGCGTCGTCGCTATAACCGTTAGGCCCAATATGGTTGTCATAATATTGTTTTGCTATTCCCCATATATATTCGATGGGATTAAACTGGCAATGATACGGTGGCAGACGTAAAACTTGATGACCGTAACTTTCAATAATCTGATCCACAACAAAGGTTTTTGGTTTTGCGTGGATATTTGCCAAGCGTAATAATTCTGATTTTAAAATATGTTGTGTAAATGGTATATGTTCCTTTGTCAACCATTCTTTAATTTTATTAACAGTCCAAGAATTCGTTGGACTTTTGTTTAATACTTCAGAATGGTAAGGTGCATTGTCTAAAATAATTACGCTGGGCTCACTTAAACCTGGGAGAAGTTTTTCATGTAACCATTTTACAAACATTTCTGTGTTCATATTATCGTGATAGTCACTTGATTTTGATTTAGATGAAAATATTAAATCAGCACCTTCTATAAAACCCGATTTCCCTCCTGCATGTAAAATTATGTGTCGCTTCCCTTCTCCATCAGTATGTTTGATAGACTTTACGTTATCATCTTGCCATATTCTCTTGGTTGCACCCCTAGAAAATATCCATGTTTCGTCTAAATATATAAAATTTGCCCTTTCTTCTTTTAATTTAGAATATTTTCTTAGAAAGTTAATTCTTTTATGCACAACAGAACTTCTTTCACAAAGGGCTTTTCTGTTATCCTCCTTTTGAAATTTGAAACCCAAATTATGTATCACTTGCCATAGACTTGTTCTGCCAATTTCGTCAAATTTTCTATCTTTTAATTCCGAGAGAATTGTATTTAAGGTCACATGTTCCTTGTTGGCTCGCATTCGATAAATGGTATCACGAATTTCAAATTTTTTTCCATCTGGAATATCTTTCGTTTTCAATGATAGGCGAGTTTTTCGGTGATCTTCTTTCGGCCGTTCATTATTGCGATTTTGTAATACTCCTCTTAGTTTGGTTTCACTAATTCCTAGAGCATCACATACGCGTTGTTGAACAGACATTACCGATTTTAAAGGACCGCCATTTTCTTTTTCATCCGTAAAATACTTATGTACACTACAAATTAGACTATCTACATCTAACACACGTCTAGGCATTTTTAAATATTTCCACCAAACATACAATGTCAACACTGGCAAAGAATCAATTCAACTGCAATATTGTAACAAATTTATACCTACCCTAATGTTATTTTAATGTATTTTAAAATATGACCATTAATGCAGTTTTTACCTAATTTTCTGGGAAGTCGTTTACTGCAACTGGTTATCAATGAGTCATTAGCATAATTTTGTTAATCCGAAACCCGCGTAAATATAGCGAACCGATTATATAGTGTCATCTGCATATCTAATGTTATTCAACCATTCATCGTTTATTAGTATTCCTTTCGCACAACCGTCTAAAGCTTCCTTAAATACCCATTCAGAATGAATATTGAAAAACAATGGAAACAAAATACAGCCCTGTCGTAATCCACGTTCTATTGCAATTTTATCAGTTAACTGGTCTTCTATTTTGATTTTGGCCGTTTGATTGTAGTAAATGTTTCTGATGATTCTAAGATCTTTGTTGTCAATTCCAATTTCATGCATTGGAGTCATTAATTTGTCAAGTTTTACTCTGTCAAATGCCTTCTGGTAATCTATAAAGCATACGTATATGTCACAATTCACATCTCTGCATCTCTGAAATAGCACCTGTACAGCAAAAAGGGGTGTTCCCAGAGCATCACAAAATCCGAATTGTGTTCTTGTTAGTTGTTCCTCATATTTTATATATATATATATATATATATATATATATATATATATATATATATATTTATATATATATTATATATATATATATTCTTTTGTGCATGACCTTTAGAAATGTTTTAAGTAAATGGCTCATAAGGCTTATAATTCTATAGTCTTCGCACTTTCTCGCATTAGGTTTTTTTTGGAAGATTTATAAAAGTTGACACTAACTTAATTTTTGGGGAATTCACCACTATTCACCAAGATAGTGGTGAAATACCAAGAATGGTATTTCACCACTATTCTCTCTCCTGCTACTGACAAAGAATGTAGAGCGTAGAATCTTTTTTATTAATTTTAAACCGTTTGTCCTTGTTTTAGTGTAGTGTTTTGTACAATTTTATGTTACCATTCATGTTTATCACATTCTACGCTTGCTGGATAGCCCATATTTGATGAAATGCCCCCGAAGATGCTATTGACCAATGCTTTCCAGAAAAAAATATAAATAAACATAAAAAACATATCAAATACTATAATACAAATGAAATAAATCAATATAAAAGTCGCTTAGACCTTTTGCTAATGTTAAGTAGAGTAGATGACAATTACAAAGATGAGTACAAACAAACAAAACGTCAGTATAATAAAATGCTTGTGGATTCACGAAAAATGCAGTATGGGCAATAAATATATAATAGTCAAAATAAGTCAAAAAGTCTATGGAAAATCGTTAAAGAAATCACACAGGTAAATTCTATCGATAATAATGTAGCTATACTAGGAGATCCAGTCATGGTAAGTAATAATTTTAATGAATATTTTTTAAATGCTGCTACACGTCTTTTAGAAAATATACCAAAAATGGAATTCAGCACCAAAATACAGTTTAACAAAAACTTATTTTTTTTAACGCCAGTAACTATAAATGAAATAATTGAATTAATTAGAAAATTGAAAAATAAATTCACTTCAGGTTATGATGGGATACCTACAAATATAATAGAACTGTGTGCATATGAGCTAGCTATACCATTATGTCATATAATAAACAATACCTTCATAAATGGGATATTTCCAGACAAATTAAAAATAGCTGTAGTAAAACCAGTGCATAAAAAAGGTGATACCACTTTACTAGAAAATTATCGTCCGATAAGCCTCTTACCATCATTCTCTAAGGTTTTTGAAACAGTCATGTGTGTCAGGCTTCTCAGTTTTTTCTATAGTGAGGGACTGTTATGCCATGCACAACATGGGTACCTTAAGGGAAAATCTATAGAGACTGCCATTTTTGATTTTATAACAAAGATAAATGAGGGTTATGAAAACAAAGATATATCCATGGGCATATTTTTAGATTCATCGAAAGCATTTGATACTTTAAATCACAAAATACTAATGGAAAAGCTTTACAGATATGGTATTAGAGGGCCAGGTTATAATTGGATAAAATCATACCTATCAAAGAGAAAACAGAAAGTAAAATTTGAGTATGAGGGAAGACATTGCTTCTCTGATGAAGGTCTTATTTCGGTGGGAATTCCTCAGGGAAGTATTATGGGCCCTCTTCTCTTTGTTTTTTATGTAAATGATTTAGCTTTAGACATAACAGATAACAATCAGAATACTCTTATTGTGAAATTTGCCGATGATACTAACATTTTAACTATAGGGTCATCCTTGAATAATTTATTGAATATCGCTAATAATAGATTAGATAAAGCACAGAGATGGCTCAATATGAATAAACTCATACTGAACAGAGAAAAAAACAAATTATATATGTTTTGTCACTAAAACAAATAATAGTACCTTACCAGAAACTGTCTCAATTCAATCGCAAATGGTTACTCTAAACCAAAGCACAAAATTTCTGGGGGTACATATTGACCAAAATTTAGATTTTGGAGTGCATATAAATGAGATCTGTAACAGGTTAGCATCTATCTGCTACTCTTTCAGAATAACAGCAAATTATTTGGACGAAAAATGTAAACGAGTTGTATATTTTTCAAATTTTCATTCTGTAATGCGATTTGGAATAGTTTTCTGGGGGGAAGTGGTAACGCTGAACAGGTTTTTATATTACAAAAAAGAGCAATCAGAACTCTACTTAACTTGAGATACAGAGATTCATGTAGAGGTAATTTCAAAAAGCTAAACATACTAACAATGGCTGGAACATACATATATGAATGCTTACTTTTCATTTTTTAAAATAGACATAAATTCTTGAAACACATAACAAACCATAATACTAATACACGAAACAATCTCATAAACTATAATATACCAATACATAGACTAACAGCATCTGAGAAAACCACAGAATATGCCTGTATTAAATTCTTTAATAAACTGCCTTACAGCATCAAAATAGAAACTGACGTAAATAAATATAGAAAGTCTGTTCAACAATTGCTCATACACCTTGAACCATACAAAGTGGAAGAATACCTTCAAGCTGACCTGTAGGCAGACTAAGGGCTCTTACCTGAATCTAAATGTCACTGTTATTATCATTATGTTTTAATATTACTTTTATGTTAAGTGTAGGTTGTTACAGCAACCATTATAAATTGTAACTGACACCATTCTCTCTATTGACAATTTATATTTGTATGTAACTTGTGAATCCTGAGAATAAAGCTTTTTTCTATTCTATTCTATTCTATTCTATTTTAAGCGAAAGTACTTGGGCAAGATTTGATTAAACTTGTGCTCGATAATTGCCTTAATTTTCAAAAAAAAAATAAAAAACTGTTCATAATTACTGAAAACAATTATTTTGATCTAAGTCGATTTGAACCAAATTTAGTTAACTAAATATTGTGTAAAATATTGTGATAACTCACCTCGTATCCCATAGTGGGAAAATTTAACTTCTGCGATTGAGGAGTAGCAAATAAAAAATGCCAAACAACAAAAGCGTACGGCAAATACG
>OU898278.1:178723645-178743732 GCA_918026665.1 Diabrotica balteata | reverse complement strand
CAGGCAGTATTTTGGACACATTTCCACAAGAAAAGGTATGACGAAAAAACTAATAAATATAATTTAGATTAACTGATCATTACGACTCGGGGAAGAAATCCAAGCCGTTTGCGGATGGAACACACAAGAATACTGATTAACCGAGTGTTACACAAAGCCAACCAACTAGCCTAGGACAGATAAGGATGGAAGGGATAAGAATTTGATGGTGTCACCACATTTCTATAAGAATTGGGATATAGGGTAAACAATTTCATTACTTTAATGCGTATTAATCATTACACATTAAACATATATTAAAACATTAATAATGTTTAATGTATTAATAATGTTATGTTTATATAATTTTTTATTAATCGCGAGTAGTAGGTTACCAAGCATATACGGTACCGTGTACATTATGGTTCACAATAATAGCAGTGTACAAAAAAAATAGAAACAAAAATTTCTTATTAAATTTATATTGGAATATTGGTCGAATTTTAGGTGTTATTTCAACAAAATGGAGAATATGGTATATACTATTTTTATTCCAATACCTTGTTACTATTTTTATAAACTATAAGTTTATAAAACTATTTCAAACGAGTATTGTTAAAATAATTAATTCTTCTGATGCCTTTTCATTACTATTTTACATGAACACATTCATATATCCAGTGTTCAATATTGTTACATTATATCAATCGGTTAGTAAATCAGAACAATGGGAAGATCTTCTTAAAAACCTGAAGAAAATGAAAGAAAAAACTAGTAATCGATTAAATAAAGTAGAATTGATTATAAAATTATTATTATTAACAGTTCTCTTAGTCTATGTAGCAGCAAACCTTTGTAGACATTTGTTTCTTAATAATGTTGTTTTAAATTTTTTTTAGTTCAACGTGTCTTTACCTTTTACCAAATGATGTTTACTGTTTTGTGTACTTTAGAAGTATTAACAATTTTATCATTACAAATACTTCATTTAAATAATTTGTTACAACGAACTGTTCTAAGACCGTACCTACTCACATACCAGAGGCTACAAAATATTAAAGCTTTTTACCTCTACTATCAAGATATACATAATACGTCCAACATTTTTAATAGCTTATTTGGACCAACGATTTTGGCGTTTTTCTGCGTTTCCTTTTTAGAGTTATTATATTTATGCAACTGGTTAGTAAAACTATGCCTGGATAAAGCAAGTACAACTGCTATGCAAAATAGCCCATTGTTCTCAATACTAGTTCGTAAGTGCAGATTAATGATTAACACTTTAAATAATTTCATATTATCTGTTCACTCTAGTTAACTTATTTTTCGATGTTTTACTTTTTTATTTTTTGGCGTCTAATTCTAATAATAATAATAATAATAATAATAATAATATATAATAATAATGGAGAATGGAAAGTACCCAGACACTACCTATTGTTCTATCTACTACTGGTGTTATTCCCAAAAACCTCCTAGCGAACATAAAACAGCTGGGTCTAAATGAACATCTTTATAAGGCCATGCAGAAAGCTGTACTCCTCGCGACGTCCAGATGTGTACGAAAATTTCTGGGAGATACTCCAATATACCAAGTCACCTAGGGCTCGATAACATGGAAAGAGTCCCACCAGAGCTCAATCCTTTTGATACCGTAGGTATCTGGGATGAGTGAATTTTCCCCTTAGAGGGAGTGTGAGCCGTATGGCTAAATCTGGATAATATAATAATAACCTGTGGGAGTTTTTATCAGTTCTTCTATCAGGCGCGGCCCCCTGCGAATGGGGGATGCTTTCTGGGTATCCGTAGCGCAGATACCCAGAGGGTAACAGGAATACCTGTCGTGGAACAAAAACTGACACCTGGCAGTAGGTATAAAATGCACACCCATGATAATGGAGTTTATTAATTTATGTTTAGGGTCGCTGCCTGGGGATCGCCAGGGCACGTCTGGAGCCGGCGCTGGACGTGACAGCATGCGGGACGTCGGTGGCAGGGTGTTGAGGAGGCGGGCCCCTGTCATACAATCAGCTACAGCCCAACAACAACAACAACAACCACAAGTGAGCCAAACAACAACAAGAGCTCCACTCGCTGAAGGTGCTGCGCTGGAACATCAGCCGGCGCTCACTCAAGCGGGACGACCGAGGCAGCGTATGAAGTGGACAGTGTCCATAAACGAAAATATTTTGCGCTTTTATTATAAGGTGACAAACCTCGGTCAAGAAACAATCGGCTATCGACAACAATGTATGCCGAATTTTGCAGGGAGTACCCAGAAATCCAAGTATCTGAACAAAGAGTAGCAGATCAATACCGGGTAATTTTAAGAAACAATCTTATTCCAGAGACTAGACGCGACACCATCAGACGCGAAATCGAACGGGAGATTCATAACCAAGAACAAGTTGCAGACCAAGTCCCTAATGAAATCCCTAATGAACAGATTCCTGAGATTCTCATACAAGAAACTCAACCTAATAATACACAGCAGGACAATAACGAGTTGCACGATAGTCTGGCAAACGAAATGGCGCGCGCCGTACAAGAGTTTAGTGGAACAAACCCACTTAGCAGACCACCGCTACCAAAAATAAACTCTTCCAAGAAACTAGGAGCGCTGTTACAAATTGTGAATACTGAAGTCCTACCCAATTATATCACAGAAGCCCACACATTGGAATATTTGCATATGCTGATTTACTGTGCAGCAACAGCAATTGCTAATGTTATGGGCATTAAGATCAGAACACGACGGGGTACCAACATCGGAAGGACTGGTAACAGAATAGCACCCTGGGAAAAACGACTGCTGAAGAAGATCGAATTACTGCGTAGGGACATTGGACAAATAACAGAGTACATAAGAGGAGTAAGAAGTAGAAAAATCATCAAAAGAGCTGAAGAAATACTGTTTAACACTCTAAGACACTCACGATATGATCCAGAAAACAACACACCTCAACAATGCCTGGACACATTAAAACAAAAACTATCTGTTTACTCAGGCCGCCTGAGGAGATACAAAGTTAGTAACAACCGGAAATGCGACAATATACTTTTTGAGCAAGCAGAGAAAACTTTCTATAGGAAACTTAATTCCACTGTAGAAAACGCAAATAAATCCTACCCAAGCCAAGAAGAAATTCATGAGTTTTGGGGCAACCAACTTTCGACGCCAGCTACCCATAACAACAATGCTGGATGGATTGAAGACACCACGAACAAATGTCAACACTACAGGAATATTCCTTATGAACCTTTCACCACTGAAGAAGTCTCGAACATTATCAAAGAGCTTCATAACTGGAAATCTCCTGGACCGGACGGAGTTCAAAACTTTTGGCTAAAGAAGTTTTGGAGTGTACATGAGCTTTTAACAGTATTTATTAATAATATTATTTCTAATTCACAGGAAATACCATCATTCCTTACTCAGGGAACCACTTATCTAATACCGAAGGATCAAAATAACACCCAAGATCCAGCCAAGTACCGCCCAATTACTTGTCTTCCAACTTTGTACAAATTGGTCACATCCTGTGTGGCCCGGCGTATCTACCAACACTGTGCTCTGAACAATATCATAGAGCCCCAACAGAAAGGATGCGCTAAGGGCTCCATGGGATGCAAAGAACAACTTATTATCGACTCAGTCATTTCTAACCAGGCATACACCAAAAAAAGAAACCTTTTTACTGCCTTCATTGACTACAAGAAGGCTTTTGATTCAGTGCCGCATGAATGGCTTATAGATATATTGAAAATATATAAAGTCGATGATAATCTCGTGACCTTTTTGAAGCATATAATGGCAGAGTGGAAGACTAAAATTCACCTTCAAATACCTGGTGAAATTAATATCGAAACTGAAGATATCCCTATTAACCGGGGCCTTTTCCAGGGGGACTCGTTGAGTCCACTTTGGTTCTGCCTAGCGATGAACCCACTATCTCAGCTGCTGAACTCTACTGACTCAGGATTTAGCATCAAAAATAACAACACCGTTGTAGCGAAGCTTAATCATCTGTTGTATATGGATGATTTAAAATTAATGGCTTCCACTCGAAACCACTTAGATGAGATGCTAAAAACTGTAGAAAATTTCTCAAATGATATCAGTATGCATTTTGGACTAGACAAGTGCCGTATACTAAATATAGTCAGAGGAAAGGTTCAGCCCGGAGGTTTCGATATGCAAGATGGCCAAAACATCGAGGCAATGGGTGAAAATGATATGTACAAATATCTCGGAGTAAAACAAGCGCGGAAAATTGACCATAAACAAATGAAAACAGAACTAACTTCGGAGTTCGTGCGAAGAGTAAGACAACTAAATCGGTCATATCTTAATAGTAAAAATTTGTTTAAGGCATTAAATACTTACGCCTGTTCCGCGCTGAGCTACTCATTTGGTATTATAAAGTGGTCAAAAACGGATATAGAGGGTCTTCAGCGGAAAGTAAGAACACTTCTCACAAAGGCGCAAAAACATCATCCACGTAGTGCAGTAGAGAGAACAACATTACCGCGGTATCAAGGGGGAAGAGGACTTATGGATATAGGTGAGCAATTAGATAAACAAATTGCTAATTTAAGATCTTATTTTCAGGTACAGGCTGAGACATCTACTTTACATCGAGCAATTTGCGCAGTAGATGATACGACGCCGCTTAAACTGAGGGAACAAGAAATGCGCATAAACCACCTGACTCAGCAAGAAAAAATGCGCACCTGGATGAGTAAACCTCTGCACGGGCGACATCTCAATGAGATCAACCAAGACTATGTCGACAATACAGCGTCGAACTATTGGTTGACATCAGGAAAGATGTTTCCCGAGACTGAGGGTTTCCTACTTGCCATTCAGGATCAGGTTATTCCAACTAAAAATTACCTGAAATATATTGTTAAAGATCCTCAAGTCCAAAACGACAAATGCCGATATGGATGCCAAGCCCAAGAAAACCATCCAACATCTTACCGGAGGCTGCCAGGCATTTGCTGCAACTGAATATAAGGAACGCCATGACTCAGTAGGAAGATCCTCCATCAAGAGATAGCTGATAAACTGGGACTTCTACAAACGAACCATCTCCCATATTATCAATACGTTCCTGAGAGTATGCTTGAGAATGACAACTACAAGCTATACTGGGATCGCACTGTGCTCACAGACCAAACTGTAGCACATAATAGACCAGATCTCGTGCTAGTTAATAAACTAACAAGACAAACAACTCTAATCGATGTGGCGATACCTAACAACAATAACCTGCGTGTTAAGTACAACGAAAAGATCGCCAAGTACAGAGATCTGGAAATACAAATAAGAAGACAATGGAGAATGGAAAGTACCCAGACGATACCGATTATTCTTATCTACCACTGGAGTCATTCCGAAAAACCTCCTAGCAAACATAAAAAAGCTGGGTCTAAATGAACATCTATATAAGGTCATGCAGAAAGCTGTGCTACTTTCGACGTCCAGATGCGTGCGAAAATTTTTAGGAGATACACCGACGTACCAAGTCACCTAGGACTCGATAACATGGAAAGAGTCCCACCAGAGCTCAATCCTTTTGATACCGTAGGTATCTGGGATGAGTGAATTTTCCCCTTAGAGGGAGTGTGAGCCGTATGGCTAAATCTGGATAATAATAATAATATTGTGCCAGTATGGGACTTCTACAAACAAACCATCTCCCATATTATCAATACTCCTAAGAGTATGCTTGAGAATGACAACTCAAGCTATACTGGGATCGCACTGTGCTCACAGACCAAACTGTAGTACATATAGACCAGATCTCGTGCTAGTTAATAAACTAACAAGACAAACAACTCTAATCGATGTGGCGAATACCTAACAACAATAATCTGCGTGTTAGGTACAACTAAAAGATCGCTAAGTACAGAGATCTGGAAATACAAATAAGAAGACAATGGAGAATGCAAAGTACCCAGACGATACCTATTATTCTTTCTAAAACTGGAGTCATTCCGAAGAACCTCATATAAAAGATAAAAAAGCTGGGTCTAAATGAACATCTATATAAGTTCATGCAGAAAGCTGTGCTACTTTCGACGTTCCAGATGCGTGAGAAAATTTTTGGGAGATACACCGACATAACAAGTCACCTAGGAAACATGGATAACATGGAAAGAGTCCCACCAGAGCTCAATCCTTTTTGATACCGTAAGTATCTGGGATGAGTGAATTTTCCCGTTGAGGGTGTGTGAGCCGTATGGCTAAATCAATATATTCAATACCAAGAGCAAGTATCAACCAAGTCCCTAATAAATCCCTAATGATTAGATGCCTGAGCTTCTCCTAAAAGAAACGCAACCTGACATACATAACAGGACAATATCGAGTTGCATGTAGTCTGTAAATAAGATGGCATGTGCCTTATAAGAATTTAGTGGAACAAACCCACTTACAGACCACCGCTACCAAAAATAAACCCTTCTAAGAAACTAGGAACGCTGTTACAATTGTAAATACTGAAATCCTACCCAATTATATCACAGAAGTCCACACATTGAATATTGCATATGCTGATTATCTGTGCAGCAACAGCAATTGCTACTGTTATGTTCATTAATCAGAACACGACAGAATTCCGGTACCAACATCGGAAAGGACTGGTAAGAGGATAACACCTGGGAAAACGACTGCTGAGAAGAATGAATTACTGCGTAGGACATTGGATAAATAACGCAATACATACGAGGAGTAAGAAGTAAAAAATCATCAAGAGATAGATATACTGAAGATATATTGCTTAACACGATAAGATACTTACCACATGATCCAGAAAACAACACACCTTAACAATGTCTAGATACATTAAAACAAAACTCTCTGTTTATTCAGACTGTCTAAAGAGGTACAAAGTTAGCAACAATCGGAAATACGACAATATACTTGCATGTAGAGAAGGCATTTTATAGGAAACTTAATTCCACTATAGAAAATGAAAATAAACCAAACCCAAGCCAAGAAGAAATTCACGAGTTTTGGGGAAATTTTCAACGCTAGCTACTGATAACACCAATGTTGGATGGATTTAAGACACAACGATTAACTGTCAGCATTACAATAATATTCCTTTCAAACCCTATACCACTGAAGAAATCTCAAATACTATCAAGAGCATAACTAGAAATCTCCTGGACCAGACGGAGTTCAAAACTTCTGGCTAAAGAAGTTTCGGTGTGTTCATGAATGTTTGTCAAATGTTAATGAATCATGTTATCTCTAATCCGCAGGCAATACCATTATTTTTTACACAGGGAACTACTTATCTAATACCGAAGGATCAAAATAACACCCAAGATCCAGCTAAGTACCGCCCAATTACTTCCTTTTATTCTATATAAATTGGTCACATCGTGTGTAGCCCTGAGTATCTACCAACACTATGCTCTAAACAATATAATAGAGCCTCAACAGAAAGGATGTGTTAAGGGTTTCGTGGGTTGCAAAGAAGAACTTATTATCGGCTCAGTTATTTCTAACTATGCATACACTAAAAAACCAAAAAGGAACTTTTTTACTGCCTTTATTGCCTACAGAAGGCCTTTGATTCGATGCCGCATGAATAGCTTATAAATATATTAAAAATATATAAAGTTGATAATAATATAGTGACTTTTCTAAAACATATAATGACGTAATGGAAGAAAAATTCAACTTCAAATACCTGGTTAAAATAATATCGAAACTAAAGATATCCCGATGAACCGAGGCCTTTTCCAAGGTTTAGTCCACTTTGGTTCTCTCTAGCGATGAACCCATTATCTCAGCTACTCAACTCCACTGACTAAGGTTTAAGCATCAAATATAGCAATACTGTTGTGGCGAAGCTTAATCATCTGTTGAATGCGGATGATGTGAAACTAGTGGTTTCCACTCGAAGCCACCTAGATCAGATGCTAAAAACTGTAGAAATTTTCTCAAATGATATTAGTACGCACTTTGAACTAGACAAGTGCCGTATAGTAAATATAATCGAGGGAAAGGTTCAGCCAGGAGGTTTCGATATCCAAGATAGCCAAATCATCGAACCAATGAGTGTAAATGGAAACGAGTATTGACCATAAACTAATGAAAACCGAACTAATTTCTGAGTTTGTACGAAGAGTAAAACAGCTTAATCAGTCATATCTTAATAGCAAAAAATTGTTTAATGCGCTTAGCTATTTCTTTGGTATTATAAAGGATCAAAAACGGATATAGAGAGTCTCCAGAGAAAAGTAAGAACACTTCTCACAAAGGCGCGATAACACCATCCACGCAGTGCAGTTCAACAGGAAATGCGTATAAACCACTTAACTAAGCAAGTACAAATGAACACCTGGATGAGTAAATCTCTGCATGGGTGACATCTCAATGTGATCAGCCAAGAATCAGAAAGATGTTTCCTGAGATTGAAGGTTTCCTACTTGCCATTCAGGATCAGGTTATTGCAACTAAAAATTACTCGAAATATATTGTTAAAGCTCCTTAAGTTCAAAATGACAAATACCGATATGGATGCCAAGCGCAAGAAACAATCCAATATCTTACCGGGAGCTGCCAGGCGTTTGTCGTCATGACTCAGTGAGAAATATTATCCATTAAGAACTAACTGACAAACTGGTAGTTCTCCAAACCGACCATCTTTCTTATTATCAATAAGTCCCTGACAGAATGTTTGAAAGTAAAAAATTCAAGCTATACTGGGACCGCACAGTACTCACAGACCAACCAGTGGAACATAACTAGACTGAATCTCATACTAGTTAATAAACTTAAGGCAAACAACATGGTACAATGAATACCAGGTATGATACATAATGTTCCAAAATCGGTTCGCTTTCGCGTATGACATAGTCAAGACCGCTTATTCCCGCATCATTTGAATGTAGTTGTATAGTAAAGCCTTATAATTTTAAGTTTTTTTGTATATAATTTGGCTAATTTAATGAACTTCAGCAACACTTTTAATTGATGGAGGCGGAAATCTAGAATGCCTTAACCGACATGGGGCTGGAAATCAAGCACGTTGCCGAAGGATATATAGAGGATTCAATAAGAAATAAGAACGATAATGCTCAAAAAATTTTAAACCCTTTATGATTCGCCAACATCGGGAATGATTGCTGAAAGTTGTTCTCGACCATCAGTATCAACAAAAATTACCAATGCGTATCAAGAGTCGGGAACATTTTTGCACGGTTTCAATTTTGAAAATGCCTCATTAACTAATTGTACTTTTAATATTACTATAAATAAAAATTAGGTTTAATTGTTGTTAATGACATTGTATTATTGCTATGTGACATGTTTCATATTGTTGCCATGACAACATTTTTTCCCTCCACCGTAAAGAAATGGGAAAAAAACTGCTGCCGGCGGAGACATCAAACTTTGACAGGATCAAGTTAGATAAGTAATGTCATCATTATTGACGTTTAAAGAAAAAAATTATGTTATCATAATATTTATCGTAAAAAAAATTTTTAAGTTAATTTAAGTTTACTGATTTTTGGGTACAGATATTTTGTTAACATAGATATCCTTTATAAACAAGTTTTAATTATCTTTTTTAACAAGATTTTAACAAGAAGTTTAATTAAACTGCGTGTAATTAAAACAAGTTTTAATACACGCAGGTACAGGTTAATCACTTATACTCCAGAGTTCAATATTTCAGATGTTTATAAAAGATACAAGGTACAAAAAAGTGGTAATGAAGGTACACAAAATTTGTACGTATATACCTACTGAACTAAACACAAAATCAAAATAAATAACGATAAAGTCAACTTTATTTATATCGGCTGAGCTAGCTGACCATCGAATATGAGTGTAGTGAGGTCACACAATATTGCACAATATTTTAAATGACATCTTTTGTAATATTCACACATAAAATTATCTTGGTATTGTTTATAATGATAACATTATATTTTTTAATAATGATAACAAGATTTAACAAAGAAAAATATGTTATTTTGGAAGATGCTAAATTGATTTCCTCCGAAACAGTTCTTATTGCAAATTGAATAGCAGGCTGAGGCTAGTTTCTTACTTAACAAGTAAGAAACTAGCAAATGAAACAAATGTTTTTAAAAAGCACCTATTTTTAACACAAACAAACAGTCAAAACATTCATTTTAAACAAACATTCAAAAATAGCGATGGTTTATGAAGAATAAAAATGAATTAATGCAGAGCTGGATAAATTACTGCAGAGCGCAGATATAGTTAGATTTGTAAAGTCACAAAGACTAAACAAGGTTGGCTACTTAAAAAGAATACAAGATAATCGAGCTGTAAAAGTAATCCAGAGATTAAAACCCCAAGCAAATAGGACAAGAGGTAGGCCCAATAAAAGCTGGATATAGATATAGAGCAAGATCTTCAAACCATGAACATCAGGCAGTTGTAAAGCAAAGTACATTGTTAAGCATTCCCAGACCTACAAAGAGTTGTATTGCCATTAGAAGAAGAAAAAGAAGCTGGAAAATAAAAAAAGTGAAAATTTTTAATGGATAAGCATTATTTTTACAATTTTTGACACTTTTCTTTAAATGTTTGCCTTACTGTCCTTTAAACCAAGATTCAACTCCTTAATTATGAAATACATTCTTGACCTAAAGAAATTTTTTTTACATTATCGTCACAATCAACATTATTAGCTGATGTTAATAAGTTTTTAGCGGTCAGATAGCTCAGCGGGCTGTGCGGCTGCCTCTCATTCGCTTCACTGTCGAATGGTTCAGTGGATGTGGGATCGAGTCCCAGCTCGGTGTACAGAAAACAAAAAGTCTAACGCAGCAGTTTAAAATTCTAGATGAATCTGCGGCTTAGACTAGGATATGCTGGGATCTGATCGGCCTATGGTGGAGCAGTACGGCAAGAGATAAATGCTTGCGGCTCGGTGATACTCCTCCATAGATCCCTACCGGACGGGCGTAACGCCTAAAAAACCGGATATATAAATAATAAGTTTTTAAACAATTTTTTCCTGGTTTAAGTCCACTCCCATGAAGCTAGTTGAATATATATGTATTATCTCATATGTAACAATAAACCACTGAAAACTTAGTTTTCAAACTTCCACACAATTTATTTTAAATCTTATCACTACAGCTGTTTCGGCTGATTGCCTTTCTCAAGTGATCTATTTTTGGCTTGGGTTTACAAATTTATAGTCTCTAATGAAATAGGTTGAGGAGGAGAGAACTGTTTGTCTCAAGTTGGTCATTCAGAATTATATCTGTATTTTTTAATTTGTTGATTTCCATAGATTCTAACAAAGATAGCTTAAGGCCTTTATTTTGAATGTGAAGAATTTTAAATTTGTTATTTAAAAAATGATTATGATCTAGAAGGTGAAGTGCGTATGTCGAATCTGTTTTTCTATTCTTGAAAGCCCTTTTATGTTCTGCTATTCGTTTATCAAAGTTTCTACCAGTTTGACCGATGTAAGTTTTTGAGCAGTCGCCACATTGAAGTTTGTATACACCACTATTTAAGTGTTTTTTATTTTGGCTCTTGTTATTTTTAATATATTTGCCTAGGTTGTTATTTGTTCAAAAAACACTTAAATAGTGGTGTATACAAACTTCAATGTGGCGACTGCCCAAAAACTTACATCGGTCAAACTGGTAGAAACTTTGATAAACGAATAGCAGAACATAAAAAGGCTTTCAAGAATAGAAAAACAGATTCGACATACGCACTTCACCTTCTAGATCATAATCATTCTTTTAATGACAAATTTAAAATTCTTCACATTCAAAATAAAGGCCTTAAGCTATCTTTGTTAGAATCTATGGAAATTAACAAATTAAAAAACACAGATATAATTCTGAATTACCAACTTGAAACAAACAGTTCTCCCCTTCTCAACCTATTTCATTAGAGACTATAAATTTGTAAACCCAAGCCAAAAATAGATCACTTGAGAAAGGCAATCAGCCGAAACAGCTATAGTGATAAGATTTAAAATAAATTTTGTGGAAGTTTGAAAACAAAGTTTTCAGTGTTGTATTGTTACATAAAATGAATTTCCATCAAGTAACGGTCGAATCCATCAATTATTATCTTATAACTTGCAATTTGCATCGTCACTATTGATAACCGATATTATTGTCGAACTTTTGTTTTTATAGTAGCCTTCTGTATTGTCGGTGTAAAGTCGTCTGAAGTCGATATTTATTGTGTTTTGCGTTTTAACTAATTTGCCTTATTTCATATTATATGTATGGTAAGTAAATTTTGCACATAATAATCGGTAGGTTATAGTAATGTGTATATTTTTTATTTTACTAAATTTAGTTATAACTCATATTAAATACCATATTGAATTATAAATCAGATTTTTCTTTATTGTAATCTATTTTGTTTTTACTTCAGTAAAACTGCTTGGAAATGATGACAGTGAATCAGAATACACAGAATACATAGCACAATACACTAGACTGCAGAGATTACGATGGGCAGGGCATGTGGCCCGCATGCATGAGAACAGAATCCCCAGAAAATTACTAAACGCAAGAATGCAAGGAAAAAGACCTGTTGGAAGACCAAAAAAGAGATGGGAAGACGAGGTAGATGAGGATGCCAAAAATCTCCTAAAAACGCGTTCATGGAAAAGAACAGCAGTAAATAGAGATGTTTGGAGAGGTTTAATGAAGGAGGCCAAGGCCCGGCTTGGGCTGTAGTGCCATTGGATGGATGAAATCAGAATACGCAAATCAACTACTATTTACCTATTTACAACAGTATTTCCTCTGCACAAAAATTTATAAATTTCAACGGATTTGCATACAAAAAGAGTGCTTATATTATTAGTATATGTATGAAAACAAAAACAAATATTTGGCCTGAATCCCCAAGGAAAGTAAAGGTTTTACGCTACTGAAAATATATTTTTTATTCAATTATAAACAAAACAAAACATTAAAAAAAATCGATCATTTTTTGATCATAATTTCAAAATTCATGTGTACGTTAAGCTGTAATAATGGGTTGGAGCCATTTCGAGCGGTCTTGACTACGTCACACACCTGGACCAGCTGTCAAATGTCATGCGCAATATCATACCTTGTATTCATTGTACAGTTGCGGTCACGGAATAGTTTACACCTTACTTTTTATATTGTAATACTGTAAAATTGCAGTGTCGTACGGATTTGATAAATGTCAAAGTCAAAAAATTTCAAAACGTCAATGCTTTCGCGAGTGTTCAACAATAAAATAAAAGTATATTAAACTCTTCCAAAATGGTTAGAATACATTTTGAATTATGCGCAAAAAGCAAGAGCAATTGCCAAACTCGAAGAAGGTTGCTCACTAAGGCAAGTTGCTGCTGATTTGAACGTGAGTCATATGTGCATATGGAAGATTAAACAAAGATGGGATAATTTTCACTCTATAGCACGGTTGGGCGGTTCAGGAGGGCAGAAGATTTCCACAGATCAACAGGATGAGATGTTAGTAGATTATTTGAGAGAATCTCCTTTTGCCACAGCTCAAAAGGCAGAGAAAGAGGCAGCGTTTCCAGCAGTATTCGCACTGCACGTCGAAGAATTAAAGCAAGTGGACTGCTAAATTGTGTAGCTGCACGGAAACCTTTTTTGACTGAGGATCACAAGAGGAGACGAGTTGAATTTTGTAATGAATTTATAAACCGCGATGAGAATTTTTGGTCTAGGGTTGTATTTTTCCGATGAAAAAGTATTTCAGTCGTATAATAATGGTCGAATAAGAGTTTATAGGCCGAGAAATCATAGGTATGATGAACAGTATACGCATCATTTAAGAAATAGTGGAGGATTCTCTGTCAACGTATGGGGATGGGATAAGTGCCGAAGGCCCGGGCGTTTGTTATCATGTAGAGGAGAAGTTAACAGGATTATATTACAAACATATTATTGAGCACACAATGTTGCCATCGGTGATCCAGAGATTCCCCAACAACGACTTTATCTTCCAACATGACAATTGCCCGGTGCGTACGAGTAGAATTGTTCGAGAATGGCTAGAAGAAACTGATGTTAATGTTCTTCCGTGGCCTTCCCGTAGTGCAGACTTTAACCCCGTCGAAAATGTGTGGGCAGAGTTAACAAAGAAACTAAATGAAAGAAACCTTAGACCACGGAATAGAATTGAATTATGGGAAGCAATTGAGCAGGCATGGGAAGAGAGCTTGTTAACTATAACATGAGGGGATTGGTGCTATCTATGAACAGAAGACTGCAAAATTGTATTGACAAGAATGGGGCTTCCACCAAATATTAATTATTATTTATCATTGTTTATCGTTATTTTAATATAAAATAGATTTAAAATAAAATGCATATTAAAAAAAAAAGACTTCTTTATTTTCGTTATTAAGATCATAATCCATTTTATTCAAAAAACTGTTTTCTATATTTTTTCATTTTGTAAAATATTTTGATATTTTAATTTTAATCTACCTATTCTAGCTAGTACACCACTGGCAACGTCACTTTGACGTAAAAGGTGCGTTTAAACGAAGTAAAATTTAAAAAATGGGCTCTTAGATACGAGAACCTGTAAACATTCCGTGACCGCAACTGTACCATGGGCAAATAGCACTTATTGATGTAGCAATACTAACACCAATAATTTGGTGTTAAATACACCGAAAAGATTGCCAATACAGAGATCTATAAATATAAATCAGATGATAATGGATAATGGAAAATACCCATACACTACATATATTGTTCTGTCTACTACTGGTGTTATTCGCAAAAAACTCCTAAAGAACATAAGACTGTTGGGTCTAAATTCTAAATGAACATCTCTATAAGGCCATACAGAAAGCTATACACCTCGCAACGTCCAGATGTGTACGACAATTTTTGGGAGACACTTCAACATGCTAAGTCACCTAGAAGGCTCTATAACACGGAAATAGTAGTAGATAGATAGTTCTCGGGGATGCGTTTGATCTCGTAACTCCAGAAGTCTAAGGGGGGCGATCACTAGCGACGATGTTGCTTAATCCTTGCAACAAATTGGTGAGTTTTTTTTAATTTGATTCTTACTACGGTCAATTAGGTGAGGTGGTCGGTATCATGATAACTATGACTATAAGAATAAGATATTGCGCATGTTTTTGTGACGTCATTGGAGACTTGCACGTTCGAAATGTCAGTTTTTGTATATATCAATAAATAATCTTTAATAAATAGTTTGGAGATATCCTTATGTGTACGATTATTGTAATTATTAAACCTCTTAACTTATTTTCGTCTAGTAATTTCATCACAGAATGCATACAAATCTCATTTAACTTTAACAAGAATTCAAATTCTAGTCTCCAATGACGGCATGCGCGAACCCGAACCGATTTTGAGCTACGGGAAGATCCTATCTTGTTATTCATAGTATCATGGTCGGTATGACAAAAATAATTTACATTTAATATTAATCAATATTTATATCAAAGTTGCTGAACTACAATAAACCCATTACAATTATTAATCTTATTTGTAGTGTTAATTGGTAAAACTGTCCATTAACTTATTATAACAAATTAATTTACAAACTCTATCACATCTATTAAACATTAATCGAATGGTGTTATGTTGTATTGTTTGTTACGTATGTTTCCTAAACACTTCCAAGAACAATATATAAAGTCTAATAAATTATTTTTAATCCTTTATCATTGTTGATATGGAAAAAACCGTATAAAAAAGAAAGATTTCTTTTAAATGTATATGCAACCAGTGGGTTATATTTTGGGTGTTATACCCCACAAAATTTAAGACACTTAACATAGTTTTTTAGTCATATATTTAACATTATCCTACTGTGGGACTATAACCTTTCTGTATAGACATCAAGAACAAATCGGACCACATATTATATTACCTCTGATCAATGCCTTTAGCTATGTATTATATAGTTTCATGTCTTTATACATTATGAATAAAAACCGATATAAATGGAATGACTTTATTGTATGTCTCTCTCTCATGGATGGCAAAAATTTTAAATTTAATGGAAAAGTATTACTTGCAAAACTAATATTTTTTATTACAAGTACCCGCGGTATTAACCCATGGATCTATTATTTTCACAGACATTTCTCGTGTATTTTTAATAGTTGCAGATATTCAGTGGTTATTCACTTATTACCAAATGTTGATTACGGTTGTAATTTTAATAGAAATAACTCACATATTAACACGAAAACTTGAATACATCACTAAACTCTTACCATCCACATTTCAAAGCTATTATGGTATATCGAAGAATGTTAGATTCAAAAATAATAATGATATAGTGACTACTTATTCCAACATTATCAGTTGTATTGAACGCTTAAATGAACTATTTGGATCGTTAGTATTGATGTTCTATTTTGTATATTTTTTGGAAATGCTTGCTTGGTGTAACTGGGCAATAGGAGAAATTGTCACAGATTGGAAGGGTGTCGAGACTACTATTCTATTCAATGCAATACCGTTTCTATTATGTCTATCTGTAAGTGTACGATAATATATCTGTAACTCAGAGGTAAACTATCGTATGTAACATTTTACTAATTTTACAGTAGAGCCACAGCCACCTTTACTTCCAAGCCATGAAGTAAAAAAGGCAACGCCGCATTCTATGACGTCGGTAGTCCGATAATCAGCTGTAAGGTCTACCTAACTAAACAAATTTGAATTTTAGGAAACTGATATTTTGAAAACTTCAATTCATTACAGAAATATTTTTAGGGAAATTAAATTAATAAAACCTTATATTTACCTAATAAATATATATAAAGTTTTATTATTGTTTAGGTTATATTATCAATAAAATAATTACTAGAGTAAAATTTATTGCACTTAAAATACAGTGTCAAACAGTTAATCTTACAAATAAATGCAGTCAAGAATCTCTAGAAATTTTAAATATTAAGTACTTAAGCATATAAATAACACAATACATTAACACGGCATTTAAAAAGATTATTAAAAATACAAAAGACATAAAATTTGTTCAGTAAAAACTTAGTGTAACTATTATGATTAAAAAATTCATCGTAAGAAATCAGACACAATATAAATATGGTTCTAAATTAATCTAATTGAAAATTAAATATTTTACTATTTACTTATAACTTTTGTTGAATTTTTATACTTAGGTATACGAAAGTAGCAATTTTAAATATGAATAGGTTTTTTGTCATATAGACCAAGTTAAGAGAGGTATACATGAAAAATGTGTTGAATGTAACATACCATTTATAACTTGTATATCGATTTAAAATAGCCTATATTCTCAAAAGATTTTTGAATGTAATACTCAAATTTGTTATCACTTATCTAAAAAGCCGATCTAAATGAGAAAGTAAGTTCTCTAATTGTGACCATCTTGTTAATTTACTATATTGTAAAATCCATTTCAAATCATTACTACTTAATCTATTCTTACCTACATACGATTACACTAAAATACTGCTAACTATTACACTATGTATTACACAATAATCACACTTGTGTCCCAACTGATTAATGTTTAATACATAGAAATATACACAGTCACTTGTAATTTTACTTCCAATTTTTCAATGGGATATTATTGTCTAAGTCTAATTGTCATAATTATGTTATCTCTTGTTCCCTCTTCTTATGCAAAAAGTTTCTTCTGTCGTCGGGATTCCTTCTTTCTTTAGTACAATGAACAGTTACATATGATGGTACTTCAGGAAATATATTAGGAACTGCATTGCCTTTTAATTTGGGAAATATTAACTTTTCAATGTGTACACTTCCATCTTTATCTTCTCATTGTTCAGTCCGCTGAATATCATCTTCATGAAAATGTTTGGCACATACTACGGAAGATTTGGTAATTGTATAGCCTTCTCTATGAATAGAGCATAACCCAGTATACCTTCTTTGGGAAACGAAAACGTACTTTCTGCCTGTTTCGTTTTTAAAGTACTGGCATAATTGGTTTTGCAACCAGGTACACAACAATGCCAGAGCATCTGTAACAAAAAACAAAAGTATTATTATTGTTGTTTTTAGTTTACATATTTTGTAACAAGAAGCAAAAGTATTATTATTTTCAGTTTGTTTTGTAGGTTATATTTATACTTGCCTTTTAAATTGTCGTTAAGAATCTTCTAAAAGTTCTAAATTTAATGAAATTTCACTTATATTAATATTTTCTAATTGATTTAAACACAATTTACAAATTAAACATTCGAATAAAGTTAAAAAAACACTAAATTCAACAAACTTTACAAGCCTTCCTATATGAAATGTTAAACAAAACAAACCACGGTCGGACTACCACGCGTTGTTGCCAAATTTCTACTTCATGGCTTGGAAGTAAAGGTGGCTGTGGTAGAGCCGATTTAAGTTTTTTTAGCTATTTATGAGGGAACTGGCGAGTTAGTTAAACTTCTTTAAATTATTTTGATGTTTTTTTTTTGTATAACACCTGTGCGGTGTTTGTATACTGCTATCTGGTAACAAATGACCAATTTATCAGTTATTTTCTGACCTAAATTAATAAACAGCAAATACTTAAATCTAAGGGCTTACCCTATGGCTTACTTTATTTTATCTATCAACTAATCCACTACAACTAACGTGCAATAACATCACAGTATTATACTCTGCATTTTACACTAAACTGTTACACATTTACACTAACTCAGTGTTGTCAAGAAGTTGTCAAGTGTTGTCAGTAGGTCCTGGTGGAGGTTGCAGTTATGGATATACCAAGGACCATCAACAATGTTTCTCAGTAGTCTATTTTGAAATCTCTATAAATTTATAGGTTATATTATACAAAATAAGTAAGAATCAAAACAACTATATTATATTACAAGAAATATAAAAACTATAATTATTCAGTATAAGTTTTGTTTAGAAAAATACTCACGAATATCGCACACATAAATTATTGCTCTTTTTCCTCGGAAATTCAGCGATATATTTCATGTGTATATTCTTGTAGAAATGATGAAAACATGGAGGGATCCACTGCCAACTTGTCTGTAGGTCATTAAACTGATGATTGGGCCGTAATACTTTACTTACAGAATGAATATCTGTTCGTCAGTTCGTTCCTATACGAGAATTTGGATTAAGTATATTATCTTAAACTTCTCTTGAAAAGACGATTTGTAAAACAGAATCCCCAGATTCTGACTGAAATCCCTAGATGACGATCGTACTTGCAGATGAACAACTTCACTAATGAGGAAATCTTCATGATCGCTTCTCGCATTTCGACCGCCATAGAGCTTTGATGGCTCTATCTCTCATTATGTGCCGTACATTTTCTTCCCATGCAACTGAAGGCCTTCCCCTTCTTCTTCTTCTTTGTTGTGGTATGTTTAAAGCATTCTTTGGCCATCTATCTTTATTCATACGCTTCACGTGACCATACCACACTAGTTGTCTCGTTTCAATTCTGTCTACACTGGAATATACAGTATTTGTCCTCCTTCTAATATCTTCATTCCTGATATGATCTGTTTTGATCACCACACGCTCTCCTTAGAAAATCCATTTCTACTACTTCTATTCTTTTTTTATCTTTTTGCGTGATCTGCCAAACTTCTCCCCCATAAGTCATAATAGGCTCTACCAAGGTTCGATAGATTGTCAATTTCGTTTCTTGTCTAATATCTTTAGACCATAGTAGAAAGTTTATAATGTTTACCACTATTTTACCTATTGCGTTCTGTTTTCGGTATCTCTTTCGGTAGTACCTTCTTTAGATGTTATAGATCCGAGATATTTATATTCATTACATGTGTTTGCGTTTCTAATTTCTAACTCTGGATCTTCTTCATTCATCTCCTCTTTTAAGATAGTCTGTGTTTGATATATTCATGTTGAGGCCCCCATTTTTCATATTCTTTCTTTAGTTTTCTAAACATCGTCCGTTTTACGACGACACTGTGACATTTCGAAAATTGCATTTTATTCTAGCATAGAAATTTGAAATCTCCGTTTCGCGATCTATTTACCAGCAAAACCGTGCTAGTTTTACTTTAAAATTGACGCCACAATGAGAGGAAAACAACAAATATCACAGTGTTTTGTGTGTGCAT